>VYZW01041466.1:0-148217 GCA_013401315.1 Balaeniceps rex | reverse complement strand
TCATTTACTGAGAAGACAGATATAATTCTCAAGTCTCAGGGTGCTACTGCTGAAATCCAAGAACTTCACATAGGTGAGAACGTGATGCAGCTCTCACTCCCTGCCAAGTGAAGCACCTTTGGTAAGTGTGCTGCTGTAATTTCTCAGCTAGGGGAAAGCACATACCAGAGACAGGGTAAGACTTCTCTGGTGCTTCCAGAGCCCTGAGATTTCTTCTCTCCACATCAAGCAACAGCAAGCTTGTTGCTCAGAAATAGCTTTGTCTCTTAGACATATGAGCAGGTGTTGGTGGTAGGGTCTGTGCTTATCCATTTTGGTCTCTGAGTCCTGTAGTAGTATTCACATGATCATAGGGCTGCCTGTGGAAGATGGAGCTTTTCCTGAGTGTGTGTGGCATCTTCTCATGTGATGAAACCTCACACTACCATTGGCAGTAAGCATGGCCAAGGGAAGAGAGTCTCTGCAGTGCCCCTTCCCTGTCCTTTTTTATACCCCAACACAATACAGTAAGTATTAAAGTGTTGGACTGTCTCTGGACTGTAAAGCCTTTCAGATTTACTGTAAAAGCAGTGACTATTTTCTGAGACCATCTCGCAAGAGAATGAGACTTTGTAAAAACAACTAATTCTCATTGCTCCAGGAGGTGATTTGTGATAAAGCATGAAGGAGAGCGCCACTTTCAGAAACATGAAGGGTCTCCAGTCGCTGTCAGCATTGTGGAGTGTGTGCTGGTTTATATATATGTAGTGCTATTTCTGATGGTTACCATAGCAACACTTTCGTCCTGTGATATATGTTCTGCCTTGTGAAGTGCAAACACACAGACGTGCTTGGAAGTGAATTCCCAAAGAAAAGCCTCTGGTGCTCCCACGTTCCTGCATGTGCACTCTAGCCCAGTTCTTGCCGCAGACCCTCATCCTCCGGTAGCTGTTCTCAGTCACTCGTACTCCATAACGCAAAGAGGGGAAATAACACAGGGCAAGGTACTGTGGTAATGGTCAGTGTGCATGGAAAGATGTTTCAGATTTCTTTTTTGCCTTCTTTTCAGCAGTCTGCTTTTTACCAGGATTTGGCCCCCACCCTGCATTCATAAAACAAGATAATGAATTTGAGACCATTGCCTATTTCTGCCTGCAGCACAGACCTGTTTCACATGAGCAGTGAAAACCAGAGATGCTAGGGAGTTGTCTTTTACCCTTGCACAACAGCTCTTTCACAGACTTCAAAATCTGGCTAAGAAAAAATGTAATGAAGCAGTGAATTACCTTGCTGTGGCCTGGGTAAATGTGTCTTCAGGGGGTCTTATGGAATGAGGAGGACGTAAAACTGGTGCAGTGTAACCTGTACAGTGTGGTTTAGGGAGATAGTATTGGGAGCGCGTGAAGCCCTGAGCCAAAGGAAGGTGGACAGGCTGGATTACCCCCTCTTTCTCCTGAATAAGATCTAGAGGTCACCCATGAGATTGGTGGGAAGCAGGTTTCAAAACAAGCAAGAGGAGGTGGTTCTTTGATGAACATGTTATCTCAGCTGTGATTGGTGTTTATGCAGAATTGCCTGTGTTATGTCATTATTGATAATTGACATAATATTCAATTATTATGACCGCATATGTTGTCATTAATCATGTTCTGTCAAGTTCTGTTATCTGATTGATGAGGATTCATTTGCAGTTTCCTTCAAACCTGTGAATCCCCTCCACAGCATCTCCGTCTGTTTTTTTCAGACATATTCATTTGATCAAGTCATGAGTTCTTAGTACCAGCCCATGTTTTGCTGCATATATTCCTCTTTTCCATCCTTTCTATCACAAAAGGGTAGTATATAAATGCACTCAATTATTATTAGATTAGAAATACTCCCTAAGATGGCTGTTAGAAGGCAGTGATACTGACATATAATGATCATTGGTGTCATGTCAACACAAGTGAAAGCAATTATTTTTCAGCCATCTAACACCACAAAAGCAAATGTAGGGAGAAACTACCAATTAAAGATGAAAATACTTAAGGTCAGGTATGTAGTCTATGATTAAGCTGATACTTAATGCACAATTTTTCTTTTACTATTCTGTTGAGCTCTTTCCCTAAGAGTATTACTAAATCTCTGTGGTTGTTTGAAACACTTTGGTTACAGGTTTCAGTCCACTCCTACTTTATTATTGGACTTGTGTTTTTAGAGTGAGTTGGTTGCCTGGACCCTGGGGATTACCTCATCTGTTGAAATTCTAAATACATCAGGCCAGCACTGGTGCATTAGCAGTCAGATATAACTGCATTTTGTCTGCTGCTCTTCACACAGTCGTTGTTTACGACAGAGCAACTCTTCCCCAGAACATGATTCTTTTGCTCAGGCATCTCCCTCCTTGTCTCTCCCACACTCCATTTCATCCATGTAATGTGAGCACAACCCTAAGTCCTTTCAGGGAAGGAGACTGAATTTATGCAATTCTAAATAACAAATGTTGTTTCCAGCCATGTGAATCAGATTGCAGACAACAGGACTGGAGGGTGCAAGGCATCCATGGCTTCCCCTAACAATAATTCTCTTGACTCATGTTTCTGAAGCAGCTGCCATCTCAGAGGTGGAGGCTTGACCTCTGGCAGGAGTTGTCTAGCAATTTATTTGGCTTAGGGCATCAAGGCAGCCCCATAAAATCGTGTGCAGAAGAGGGCAATATTGAAGTCACCAAGCGGCAGAGAAGGTGGTATTTACATCTAAAACACAGACGTCTTGGGCAAGGAGACAGAAGCACAGGAGCTTTTGCTGAGTTCTTGGTACACTTTGTACTCAGCCCCATAGAGGGTAAGAAAATGGAAATAGTTAAGTGCACCTTTTTAAAAAATGTTACAGTCTTGAAAACACAGTTGCACACTTGCTCTGTTGTTTGCTGATACTCCTGAAGCCAGTGAGAGTAATGTATCTCCCATATTACTGGGAGGCTTCTGAAAGCACCACTCGTCCCCTTTAACTTCAGGTGCCTGCAATAGAAACAACTCCATCTGACCTAGTCACCCCCAGCCCCCTTTTCCAGGCCAGGGGGAGAGCTGGGCAGTTTCACCAGAGTGATCTATCGGATGTACTATATACATCTGTTTTAGGATAAGATGACCTCCATTCTCCATGACTCTCCGGTGGGATGACTAGTTCAGCTGCAGATGTTTGTGTTCAGACATACCCATATCCAGTACCCTTGAAAACTGGTACAGATCCAGAGGCATAAAGCCATTGTGAAGGCAACTTGTACTGAAGTTGTGCTTGTGTAACCAAGAACAGACTAGAGCTCTTGCTTTGTGACACTTGAGCAAGGAGTTGCTCTCTGAAAGAGGTAAGTGTGCTTGCTAGTCCAGCTGCTTGTAGAGGCTGGGCGGCATTGCTTGCAGAGCCAAGACTAAGATCTACGTACATTGCCGTCACTATTAGGAATCTAAAAGTCAGCCTTCACTGTGATAACTACATATATAAATAGGGGAAAAAAAAAGTATAATTAAGATACCAAATATAAGCATACTGATCCTTAGCAGGATCTCTCTACAAAAGTGAGAGGTGACACTGATTTTTGCACCCAGGACCTGGCAATGACATGGCAGTGTGCAAGGACAGTCACTGATGTGCAGAGGGGGTTGTTTCTGGATGTAACTGAGTTTTTAGTCTCTTCTCTCCTGAGGCACCCCAGCTCCTCTGGAGAGATGTATCACCATCCGGTCCTTCCTGCTTCTTGGTCCATCTCTGAGTGCTGACCCATCCCTCCAGCATTTGCAAGTACTGTTAATACTCTGTGACAGCAGCCACTGCTTTGTCCCAACCCATGCCTAAAGGACATCAGCTTTCCCTTTTCTACAACTGTTCATCCTCTTCTCCAGTCCTGGCTGGGATCTTTCCATAAGTAGGTCACGAGAGACACTTGAAACCTCCAACAGAAAAGCCAGAAGAGAGTTTCTGTGTTCTCATGAGGGAGCTTCCTTAATGTTCCTGTGCAGCATCAGTCTATAAAAGCACTGTACTGGGGCAGACCAAAGCACTGCCAGCCCAGTTCCCTGCCTGTGAGAAGGCAATCCAGAATCTGAAGGAAAGGGTGTTTAAACAGTGCAAGTGTGCAAGGGATGCTTCTCTCTGTGGATCTAAGCTCAGTTTCGTTCTGTGATTCTCTCAACTTCCACAAAACCCTGAGACAGTGAATTCACAGTTTAGTTATGTGTCATATGAAAATGTACTTCCACTTACTCTTTTTAAACTTGCAGTCTGCTCTATTCATCCCTTCATTCTTGTTCTTCACTCACCCCCTCCACACCGATCTCCGCTCTCTCCAAACTGGGGAGTCCATATCAATTTAGTGTCTCCTTGTGTGGAAGCTATATCCTTTTGGGAATAGAGAAGTGAGAACTGGGTATTGTTTTCAAGATTAAGGCCCACCATGGATTTATGGAGTGGCATAATAGTGTTTGCAGTTTTATTCTCTGTTCCTTCGCTGACATTTGATTGCTTTCATATTGTTAAGCATTGAACTGTTATTTGCAGGAAAGAGCCATAAAGACTCTGAGATCTCTTCCCTGAGTGGTAATAGCTAATTCTGAACCCATCATTGTTTATATCCATAGCTAGGGTTGTTTTTCTGTGTGCATTACTTTGCATCTATCAACACCAAATGTCTTCTGCCGTATCGTTGCCAGTCACTTGGAATGGTGGCATACTTTTGCAGTTCTTTACCGTGAAATTTTATTTTCAGTACTTGAAATTACTTTGACTAATTTTGTCAGCTCACTAATCATTTGCTCTTTCAGCTGGTTTTTGAATATGGTGAGCAGCTCAAATTCCATCAGTAGCTTCCTACCCCCTGTTTCCTGTATCTTAACCAGTTGGTAGCCTATGTGACCTTCCCTCTTACCTACAATAATACTGGTAATGGAAAGATAAATAGCTGATACTGACGAAAATCCAACCATGGAGATACACTGGCCCCGCGGAGGCAACTCCTCCACCATCCAGGGCGATGCCTGAAGCCAGTGTGGTGAGCTGCCCGCTGGAGCTCACCTTTCTAGCAACTGCAAAAAGAGTTTATGGTGACAAGCTCATCCCCCTATTAGCTATCTAAAATGGGTTGGAAATTGTAGATTCCTGTTTTTCTCTAACTCATACTCTTTGTGTGTTAAATCATGGTTTATTAGAGCCCCTGCCCGTTTGCCTAGTGTATACCAAGAAGTAATGCAGCACTTCCACAACTGAGTTTCTTTAGGGTGGATGCCATCTGGTCCTAGTAAATTGTTATTATTAGTTTATCAATTTTTCAGAAAAACTTTTCATCTGCTGCTTCAGTTTAAGAGTCTTTCCAGTGATTAAGGGATTGGAGCATCTGTCATATGAGGAGAAGCTGAGAGAGCTGGGATGATTTAACCTCAAAAAGCAATGGCTCAGAAAAGTTTATCAGTGTGTTTAAATACCTCGTGGCAGGGGGAGTACAGAAGGTGGAGCCAGACTCTTCACAGTGGTGACCAGTGAAAGAGTAAGAGGCAATGGGCACAAATTGAAATACAGGTTTCCCTTAAACAGAATTATCTTATCTTATCTTATCTTATCTTATCTTATCTTATCTTATCTTATCTTATCTTATCTTATCTTATCTTATTTTTTACTGTGAGGGTGCTTGAACACTGGCACAGGTTGCCCAAGACAGGTTGTGGAGGCTTCAGCCTTGCAAAAAACCCAACTGAATACAGTTAACAACCTGCTCCAGCTGACCCTGCTTTGAGCAGGAGGGTTGGATGGATGATCTCCAGAGGTGTCTCCAGCCTCAGCGTTTGTGATACCACCATGTAACACAGGCTGTAACAGTGAGACCCTCTCAAGCTCCGCAGTGAATATTCCTGCAAATACGACCTGCTTTGCCTTTCTTGGGTACTCCCTGTACACCTTGATCATCTTGTAATTTTATAGGCTCTCTGGTAGGTTTCTGGCTTCTGGAAAAGGCTTTATTATTAGTTTTTATAGTTTTCAGAATATTGCTTCTTAAAACCTTTTTTGGCCTTACCACAACTGGATTTTGTGCTATTTTCTATTTTTCTCATTTGAACACAATTTCCGTTTTCTGAAGAATGTCATTTTACTCCTAATAGTCTCCATTACTCTGCTATTTAACCACAAGAGTTCCTTTCTGGTCCTTTTTATAGGTGATATATATTTATTCTAAGCCTCTAATATGGTTCCTTTATGTAATTTCCTTGTGACCTCCAAGCAGTTTATCTTTTTGGTGGCTGCTTTTAATTTAAGTTTAGCGAGTTCCTTGTCCTGTCTTTGGATGGGATAAATCACCTTCCAGAGTGCCTGTTAACACAGTCAGCTTGGATTACACACCTAACTTTAAAATGCGGGTAGTTTTAGCCCACAAACCCCTGCTGTGTGTGACCTGCCCTGTTCCTAATATAAAAAAAACCCTGTTTTCTTGCCTGGAAACTACAATACTGCATAGGACCCTAGCTGAAAAACTGAGGCATGTCTTCATCCATTTCACCATATCTGCATAATACTGCTTAATTTTCTGACAGATATTTTGAATTAGTTGCATGAATAAATAAATATTTTGTGTTAAAGGTCTTTGTAAAACCACCTGCTTGATTTTTTTCCCCAGTAACTGATATCGAAGGTCATCACTGTTATTCTGTTAAAAATGAACAAACATTTTCATTTGAGCTTGGTAGATCTGGGGAAATAGTAACACTACTTCATCAGCTGTACATTACTGCAACAAGGAGAGTGTCATCACTGAGAACCCAAATAACCCAATAGTGGCTTGCTTCATTGCTGGTGATTTATATTGATTATCTTGAATTTAAAAGTGTACTTGATGTGACAGAATATTTGGGGTTGTGAATTACACACAGGGACTACTGGGGCAAGTACCAACTTCTAGAGCATAGCCTTGGTGAGTGTCATTCATTGGTGTGATGGATTCGGTGTCTGCTCAGTGTGGGTGTAAATGGTGGGGGATTGATGAAGCCTTGTCCCCTTTGCCCCTGCCAGAACATCCACCTGGTGGCCAGGTGGCTGAATTCTCTGGAGAAGAAGCTGGAGCAGCACAGTGAGGACAGCCACCAGGATTTCCGTGTCTTCATTAGCGCAGAGCCAGCACCCTCCCCTGACAGCCACATCATTCCCCACGGCATTCTGGAGAACTCCATCAAAATCACCAACGAGGCCCCGACCGGGATGCATGCAAACCTGCACAAAGCCCTCGACAACTTCAACCAGGTAGGAGCGCAGCGGGGCTCATGCTGGCAACTGGACAACAGGTCAGCTTGGAGCTGCTGGAGCCCCATGTAGAGTGTGATGTGTGTGGTCATTGCCGCTCCCAGGCAGCAGATGTGTGAGTAGCTTTGCGTTGTATAGCCTCTGGATCCAACAACCCCCTCCTCTCTTCTTCAGGGTCTGGGTACAGATCTCTTTCCAAGCACTGATTTTCCCAAGAGAGGACTCAGGTAATCCTGAATGGTCTCTTTCTTGCAGAAGGTCACAGGATAGCAGACTTCTGCCCGGTTTAATCATTTTCTCACCAATGTATGATCCTTAGAAAGGCTATTTTGTCACAGAATCAAACTTCTGAATGCAGCATTTGGGAGACTTTTGTCATGTTTCAACTTGACTTCTGTGTCTGTGTCACTCCTTTTTGGGCTGGTGAGTGACATATTACATCTGACACCCAAAACCATGGAGAGGCAAGCAGGTTAAACCTTGCTTTTTTGCCCTTCCGTTTAACCAGGGTTAGAGGTTCAGAACTGCTGATGCAGTCACATCCCACATCACTCTTCAGAGCAGTGCAGGGGGACTTAGTGTTGTGTGCCCAAAGGCCATTCAGCTCAAAACCTTGCTGACATCAGAAGTGTTGGAAATTAGGGCTGAAATCTCCCTACAGGGAGGACTTGCTTTGCCAGACGAGGGTCAAGTAGGCCATTTTGAGAATTGCTGGCCCGCAAGAAGAATAGCCAATGGTAGGTTGCTTGCTGCTTCTATCACATGGTGACCACATACACACACTCTTGTTACAGCAGCCACCATCCCCGCTCTTTGCTGCTGGAACTGCAGCTGAGTCTCTTGTGCAGGGGACACAAAAGCGGAGCATGTGGAAGTGACAGGAAAAGTTCTTTTCTTGGTGCCATAGAGGGTATGGATCACTGTTAGAGTCGTCGTAACACAGTGATTAAACTAGCCCGCTTTATGGCCTCACTTGGCAGCTCTGGGCATGGCAGGGCAGGAGGCTGCCAACAGCAGCAGGGCAGGGATCAAGTTCCAGTGGCTCCCCAGGGAACAGCCTGTGTGTCAAGGCATGCCAGAGCCTGGTGTGTCTCACTGCTGGAGGCGGCTGTGTTTCTGCTGACCCCATTTTCCACATGACATAAAAGGCTAAGGGCTAATCACTTGCATTTATGATGATACCATTCCTAGAGACACAGACCATCGTGTTCTGTTGCCCTGAATGCCCATTACCTGCATTCACACATCGCCGTGTGAACCAGCAGCAAGACCCTGGTTGTTAAACCTAGAGCAGCCAGAAGGACCTGAAGGTACATTCACTCCTCGGGCTGCCTTTTTGGATCACTAGCACTGAAGTTACTATGGCCTCTCTGTTCTGCTGGTGACTGTGCTGGAAACACACCGGGCAAAACCTGCGGGATTGCTTTCTTTTCTCTCCATACGGCCTCTTGTCATTTGGGACCAGGCAGGAGCAACCCCAGCCTATTGTGGACCCCAGGCACTGGTCCATGGGGCAGAGAAACGGGGGCAGCTCACAACTATTTTTGCACTTAGACGTTGGTATGCAGGGAATCTCGAGTGCGGGAGCTAACTTTGCTGAGCAGGTGAGGCGGGGAGGCACCAGACAAGAATTAATGCAAGTAGTCAGGGAAGATTATTCCATTTTTATCTACTGTCATTCATCATCTTGAACTCCATGGAACGTCCTGGAGAGCAAGGGAGGGGAGAGCCTTCACCCCAAGTAACGTTTCTATCCTGCCTCTGCTCATTTCAATCAGATAGTAATTAGCATTTTCTAAATTGCTGGAGTATTATAAAACGTCTCTTATCAGAAATACTGGAGCGAGTGGGTAGGGCCCCTTTACACCTCATTTCGCTGCTTTGTACAGAATGGATGTTCAAATTTAGCTTTCAGCTGAAAGCCACAAAGAAGGCCCATTATACTGTGCGAGGAATATTGTTCTGCTTTTTAGCTCAAGAAAAGTGCACAACTAAATAGAGAAACCGAATGAGACTGAGCTGGATGCTTAGTCAGTGTTCATTCAGACAAGCTCCCCTTGAAGTCCAGGGGCATTTTCTGAAATGAGAAAGGTGTTCAGCACATATTTGAACCACTTCTTCATCAGGTTGCTGGTAATGAAGGGACAGCTTAGAACGCTGTCTCGTCAAGTGGAAAACAGGGTTTGGGATGTTCTTGATCATCTTATGCAGTTAGTCAACATCTTGCATACTTCAGAGTAATGGATTCCCCCTTTTCAGCACAGACCCTGAGCTCTGTTATGGTCTCCAGCTGATTAAAGGTCTAACACTGTATTTTTTTAAGACAAAGACAATGAAGGGAAGTCACACTGGCACTTGTGTAGTCTTTGTCACATAGCAGAGTGGACTTAAAGGGGCTGTCCCTCGGGAAGGAGGATGGAGGGGCTGCTGTAGCTACTCCCTCCTTGCTCAGCTGCTTGCTCAGCTGTGCATGTCAGAGCCACTGTACCCTGGATATGCTATTCCCGGGGAGGGTTTGCAGAGATGTGGGTGGAGGTGCAGGCAAGCCCTGCCCAATATGTTCATCTCCCAGGTCTGGGGAGATCTGTACTGTTGGCCATGGGAGATCCCATCAGGTTCCTGCCACAGGGCAGGGGATCTGCTGCTCAGTCACACTGCTCTTGCCAATGCAGAGTGAGGGCCAGAGCTTTCCAAACCTCTGCCTGGCTTCAGCCACAGAAAGGGGGTTCGGTTTCCCCTGTGAGAGCTGAGCTTCAGCCTCATGCCATGCACACAGCTCCAGTCCTTCATCCCTTCTGCTGCTCTGCTCTCCTGCCACATTGATGATCACGCTGCTGGGAAGGGGCATGGCTGCCCAGGTCTCCCTTTGGTTCCCACCTGCTGAGACGTCACTCCCAGCGCTGTTCAAGGCTCTTTGGAGACTGGTTCCCTTTGTTCATTTCCACCCCCCGCATCATGATTCTGCCTACTTGTTTGTAGATATTCAAACTTAAACGTCACCTGGAAGTTGGGAAAGGAAGCACCTCTTGCTGTTCTAGCTTTGAAGGACTGCATTAGATTTTTTTTGCAAGTGTTTGATTTCCCTTGCTTGGATTTTTAGCAGTTTCTTACATCGCTGCTTTGGTGTGCTGCACAGGGTCATGCCATCAGCAAATACACTGTTGCAGCACATGGACAGGCTGGCTTTGTGCAGAGGGTCACAGCAGCGGGAGCACAGCCTTTCTGAGAGAACTCTGTGCTGCTTCAGCCCTGCAGCTCAGAGAAATACTGCCCCAAGGAAACCTTTTGTAATCAAGGAGCAGGACAAAGTTTAGTTCTTCCAGGTACAGTTCTCCTTGGCAGAAGCCTTGCTTAGGGCCACAGTCCCAGTCACACTGCTGGCATGCTTGTCCTGTGTCTCTCCTGCTGTGGGATGTGAGGCACATGCAGGTGATGGGGTGTTGGGTGGGTGCACATTTCCTTCCCTTCTTGGCTGTCAGCATGTGTTCCTGCGCAAAGCCACTTTGAGTTGGAAAAGAAAATATTAATTTGGAAAATAGGCATCAGAATTTGCTGACAAATTTGCAGCGCAAAGCCACTAGCTTAGAAAATTAGTGAATGTGTATATTACGCAGAAATGAACTGACTAAGCAAATCAATTCACCCCTGTCCAAAGTCTGGTGTATTTGGGAGGCCCTGAGAGTTGCTGAGACAGAAGACAGTGTGGACTTACTCAGCCCTACCTCTCTGTCTGTATTGCAGGATACTCTGGAGATGTGCACCAGGGAGAATGAGTTCAAGAGCATCCTGTTTGCACTCTGCTATTTCCATGCCTTGGTGGCAGAAAGGCGCAAGTTTGGCCCCCAAGGCTGGAACCATTCCTACCCCTTTAATGCTGGAGACCTCACTATCTCTGTGAATGTGCTACGTAATTACTTGGAGGCCAGCTCAAAGGTGTGTGAATCAAAGGTGGACTGTTTGGTGGCTTTTAACCGTCAGTGAAGGACTGGCTTGTGCTGAAACTCCTGGGAGGTCTCCTTAAATGCCATTTCCTTGGTATCTTCGGTTTTATAACTTCACAGTTTGGTATACCTTTGTGGTGAGATGGGAAGCTTCAGCACCACTCACATCTGTAGCTGCTTACAAATCATAGCAAATAGTGCCTGTGGTCTTTATTCATTGAAAATACATAGTGGTCTTTAGTTTAACACAGCTTAGAATGAATTTGCATTTCATTGGGAAACTGCACAAAATCTGTGCTGTGATCCAGTTTTCCTCGGGCAGGATTTAACTACTACAAACTATGTTTGTTTACTTAGAAAACTGAAACAGTGAAGTGGAAGCACTTACTGTGCAAATCAGTGTTTAGTGCTGTAGCCTGCAGTTCAACGACATGGCTGGTGGAGCTCTGGTTGTCTGAACTCCTTCATGCCCTCCTTGTTCATTCTTCAGGTCCCATATGATGATTTACGCTACCTCTTTGGTGAGATTATGTATGGAGGTCACATTACAGATGACTGGGACAGGCGGCTCTGCAAAACTTATTTGGAAGAATTTATTAAGCCAGAAATGCTGGAGGGAGAACTCCTCCTTGCTCCAGGATTCCCCCTCCCAGGGAACATGGACTATAATGGCTATCACCAGGTAAGCTATTTGTTTTCTGGCATTATTTATATACATAAATGTAATGTCTTCCATAACTCCCTTATAATCTATCTTAGGAAGCAGTGAACAGGACTGCAGCGTTTCAACACACCTCCTGTTATTTCCCATTATGTTCTGGTTTTGTATTCAATGTTCCCTTGGATGAACCAAGTCTAACAGTAATTTGCTACTTCATCATGGGCTCGTTCTGTTCATGCATGAATAGAACAACTGTATTGGTTCTCGAGACTTGAGCAGGGCTCCTGGAAAATTACATCCGCATACTGTTTGCTAAAATGGCCCTTTCAAGCTCCTTTTATCATCAGTTTCGATGAGAAACACTGAAGGGTCTCGTTGATCTACTTACTGATCTCATCTGTTCTTTGTACACAAATGTGGTAGCAGAGATAGGCATATTAGGCTGGTTTTGTTCATAAAACTTAATACTGGAAGCTAAATTCCCACAAGAGATTTCCAGATATTGATGCACAGCAGATAATTGCTAGAGAAGGTCCAGGCCTGAGATATGTAACCAAGCCAAACTTTAGCAATTACTGAATTTTCACAGCAGGAGTAGAAGCGGTTCTGTAAACAATTGTACACTGCTTTCTCCCATCAGTTCACTGGTGTTTCAGCCACAAACAGAGTTTTATCAGGCTGAATTTACTTACTTGGGTGGGTGACAATTCCAGCACCATGAACTCTGCAGGCAAAGTGCCCTGGACTCTGTATCTAACCTGAACCTGAATTTCTCTGTACAGTACATAGATGATGCCTTGCCTCTGGAGTCTCCTTATCTGTATGGCCTCCATCCCAATGCTGAGATTGGCTTCCTTACCCAGACCTCAGAGAAACTTTTCCGCATCGTGTTGGAGATGCAGCCCCGAGACACCAGCATGGGCGAAGGAGGAGTGGTGACCAGGGAAGAAACGGTGAGCGTGGTAGAGAAAGGAGCTGTTGAATTTTGATACCTGTCTCATCCATAAGTAGTCCTGTCTAGCTCAGATTTGTCTCAAAACTGCTTACTATAATGTGGTCTGCCTTTGTCAGATACAAACCAAGCGTCTAAAACCACTGGCCTCATATTATGCAGAACATCACCATGGTGGGATGTAATTGGAGTATTGTCAGTAATAGGACAGCGGCTTTTAATTACCCCCCGAACTGCGGTGCCTTCATTATCATCCTGTGAAGATGTTGCAAATAAACCTTCTGTGGCCTCCACTCTCTCTGAGCCACCGGTCCCTGTGCACCATCCTGTGACTGGCATACCAATGGGCTCCCTGAGTGCACCATCTGCCAGGTATAATGTGCCACCCAGAGCTCAGCCCGCCTCTTACTGCCGCCACCAGGTCCCACCCAACTCCCAAGCTCCCAGGGGCCTTGTAATTTCTTATTTCCAGATGAACTCCTTTTCTATGCCTATATAACGGGCTGATCTCAGCCCTTCATTTCAAAACTCACAGCTAATTAAAATCTGGCCCAAGCATTCATAACAAGATCTGAAACTAGCCAACACTTGCTCAGTTTTTTATTTCTGCAGTCTTAAGGTCCCAGCTCTGTGTTTCAAGCTTTGCAAATTAACGAATGGCTAATACAAAACATATATCAAGTCTGTGGTTTCACACGTGCTTCTTTTGGCTTGGTGTGGAGCTGGGGAACTTAGTGCCTTTGCCTAAGGGGCTCTTAGAAGTGCTGGGCACGTTCAGTTTTCAGTTCATACTGGAATTTGAGGTGAGGGGAATAATTCAGGGGTAGCAAAGCCAAAGGAGATGCTCAAAATTAGCAAATGTGACCACCTCTTCTCTCCTCCCAGTCCTTTTGGTATTGAAATACAATTAAACTCCTTGGCCAGAGAAGCAAAATGATCAGTGAGTGATCCAGCAGTGGTATCACAAGGCATGGGTACCCTGCAAACTCCTGGTGATAGTCAAGAAGACTGTCACAGGAACACAGAAGTCCTCATGGCTTTTGTGATCTCTCTGAGAAGAAAAGCTGCCTGCAAGCAACCTGAGTGTGTCTCAATGCACTGCATTGTGCCTGGGGGGATGCTCCCACAACTAATTTTCTTCTGGAGGTGATCTCTCGCATTATCTGAGCTATAACTGTCACTGGCTGTATCCCTTTCACTTAGTTCTTGAGTGAGTGAGTTAAGAGTTGTCTCTTAGCTCCTCCATTTGAGGATTTCCAGGCCCTGGTTTAGCTGAGATGGTTTTAGGGAGTTTGCAGGGAAACCGCGAGCCTGTCATTTTCCTGAGGTTCTGACAAGTCCAGTTACTCTCACAGGTTTCTGAGGCCACATTACAGAAAATGAGCTCTAACTGTTGGGAAAAAATCAGAGCCAAAGGGATTTTCAGGGGAATTTCAAATTAGAGGATATTTCCGTACTGCATCTGTGGTGCAGCAGAAGAGCTTTTCCAGCCGAGCTTTAACTTTAGCCACCTAGCTGGTTACAATAACAGCCTACACATCATCACCTCTTTGTAACATCTGACACGAATGTGGAGGGTTTGGAAGAGCAGCAATGGGAGGAAACTGGAGTACAGAGTCTAAAATATGAATGGCAGTGGGCATGGTAATAAAATTACCCTGGACTGCCTCTGCCACTGGCTGGCAGCTGTCACTGGCACCAACATGCCAGGTTTTGCACATCAGATCGCAGAATTGTAACTGTGCATTATGTGTTCCTGAAAAATCCCCAAGAAGCAAAAGTCTTGCTCAGGTTCCAGCACAGAAATAAAGCAAAGAATTGTGTGAGAGACTTCCATACAAAGTTGCCTAACTGTCCACATTATCCTGAGATATAAAGCTGATCCCATGAAGATTAGGGTCTCCAATGCCTCATTGTCAATCAGAAAAGTTTTTGTCTGTTTTATTTATTTTTTAGACACTAGAAACATGCTGTTGGATTGGAGCATTCCCTGTTTAGTATTTAGAGATATAAAGCACTGTTTCCAAATCAAGTTGTAATGTTGACCAGAAAATAATTTTGTTTCACTATGCTTTTCTTCCACGGTGCTATTAGTTCAGAATGCCAAATTCATCTTAAAATTCAATTTTATATAATCACCTCTCTCTATCAATATACCACAGAAAAGCAGCTCATAAACTCAGTTGTCCTGAGGCTCAGCTGAGGCTATAGCCCCATCCATCTTCTTGCATTGAACCTGACCTTAGAAGAAGTAAGAATACAGGCTTAAGTCCCAAGAAGAAAGGAGACTGTTACATGTCAAGGTGACATTTTTAAACCATCATTTTGAAAGCTTCTCATCTGACATTAACTTCTGTAAGCATTTGAATTTTAATAGGATGGGGCAAGCTTTTTGAAAGGTGCCATGCCCAGCACAGCTGACACTGATTGTTTTCGGAGACACTAACTGGCAGATGGAGTTTTCATCCTCTGTTCAGGCAGCTGTCAGCTGAGGAAGCCCAGTGGGTCATTCACTAACATCCCCCTCTCTTTTCCCTTCGGCACACAGGTGAAAGCTCTTCTGGAAGAGATGTTAGAGAAATTGATGGATGAATTTAACATTGCAGAACTGATGGCAAAGGTGGAGGAGAGGACGCCGTTCGCTGTGGTTGCCTTCCAGGAATGTGAGCGCATGAACATCCTCACCGGTGAAATAAAGCGCTCTCTCAAGGAACTGGATCTGGGGCTGAAGGTAGGAGCTCTGGATGCTTGTGACTGCAGCTTTGTAAAATCTTGATGAATGGAAAATGTGCTTAGGGAATAAAAGGGGTCACACTCTGTATTTAGCACTGCTGGCTGCAAAACCAACTTGACTCCATGGGGAAGGGATCACGGATGGATTTCAAACAGCAGATTGTCCGCAGGCCATGAGTGCAGGCACTGGGAGAGGTTAAAGATATACATACCAATGACTACTTTTAGGAACAGAGACCAAGCACTTCTGTCCACCTGATATTGTAGCACAGCACCAATAGGTCACTCAGAAATTGAGATGTGGCCTATTTAAAGGTAAGCCAAAAAATCACACCTTTTCACAAAATGCCCAGTTACTGGGGGAACTTATAACAAAGTGTCATTAAAAGCACAAGCTGAGCTGAAATCAAAGGAAAGATTGGTCATGTGTAAGGACAAAAAATGCCCAGAGCAGTAAGAGAAAAAGCCTAAAATCTTTAGAGTTTTGGAAGAGATACAGCTCCCCTTGCTGGTATGAGTCATTTGCTAATGGAGGAGAGTCAGGAGCAGACCTTCCCTATGGAGATTCTGTCCATGATTGCTCCACCCACAGTTGCTTCTCCTCCCTGGTAAGAAACTGGACACTGCCCCAGGAAGGTGAAGACTGTGTTCCTCTGGGTGGTGGCCTTGGCCATTGCTTATGGAGAACAGTGAGGAGCTCTGGGGCTGGCAGGACATACCAGGTAGGATGCAAATTTCTGAGT
Source organism: Balaeniceps rex (assembly GCA_013401315.1). NCBI lineage: Eukaryota > Metazoa > Chordata > Aves > Pelecaniformes > Balaenicipitidae > Balaeniceps > Balaeniceps rex. Next base: position 131,948 of record VYZW01041466.1, on the reverse strand, counting down.
TCAGCAGGATGTGCAAGAGGGCTGTGCTTTGAGGCTGCATCCATCGGTAGGGGAAGTCATCTGCTGAATCCCCTCCCAGGCAGTTGGTGGGACAAAATATAAAAGGCTGCTGACTGCCCATTACGGGACAAACCAGCATAGATCAGACTGCACTGCAAGTGAGTGAGCACCTGCCTAGCCAGCCTTGGTGCCCCGCAGCAACACTTCGCCTCCACCTTGTCATCCCAAAAGTGCTGTACCACCCTTGGAAAGGCCTAAGTGTAGCAGAGGAACGATTCCTGGAGCTTGCAGAACAAATTCAACCCCAATGCCTTCCCTGCATCATTGACACAGGTTGTTATCCCATTTCGCCAAAAAGCTCAGCTCACAAAAATACTTTGCATAGCATGGGAACCATCGCACTTGAAGGAACTGCAACTATTTTGCATGACCCCATTAGTAGAAAGAGCTGACAGGTGAGCAAGGAGGACCTGTCTTGAGACAGAATGACAACCCCAATCCACTCTTGAGGGCAGCTTTGAAGAGAGATCTTCAAAGGACATATCTGTAGCATGCACGCAGAGGTGCAAGGGTTGGCTCTGGGATTTTAGGTAACTGCAGCTCTGCAGGGACAGGACTAGGCTGCTTGTAAATCCCAGCTGCGTTGTGCTGTACACTGTGAACCCAGCAGCTTGGATCCATGCTAGCTCAGACATTTCTGCATTGCATTCACTTCTGAGGCTTATTGTCTTCATTAAAGAGAGAAACATATCATATACACTTCGTGGTGGCCCAGTATGTACAATCCATTTTAAAGTAGGCTGATATTTATGTAGTCAATTATTATAAACAGATTTCCTTTATTTTCTAGCATAAGGCAGTGGAATTGAAAATTCTGTTTCCTGAGACAGGTAAACAGAAGTGATTTAATGTTTCAGTCCTTGAACTCCAAACAAGATATAATTGTAACTGGGACAATGTGTAGCAATTAGATTTAATGTGGAGAAGAATAAGCTATTTAATATTGGTAGGGGGAATGAGTGGATGCATGGACTTAAATAAACCACAGACAAAATAAACCACAGAAATCAGGCAATAATAGAGGGTGCAAATTTCTCCCCAAAACCCTGCCACAAATCATAGCAGGGAAGTGAGATGGTATCTGCAAAAAAGGCTCCTCTAATGACTACATAGGTTGGTCCCAACAGCCTCAGTACCTACGTGTGATTCAGGGGCCAGGGTCAGGACTTAAGGGCTATGAAGAGCAGATGAGTAGCAGTATCTATTCATGTTAGCATTTCTTCATCTTGTGTATGCTGAAGAGATAAATTTGAAGTGTCTGAGATTCCACCAGCGGGCAATTCTTCTGTGCCTGCGAGCAAAGGTTGAATGTGTGTCCCTGCAGAGCTGAGATAGACATCGTGCATGACCCACACCACTGCCCAGCAATCCCCAATGGGCCCTTCCCATGCCTTGGGTACCACATAACAGCCAGGGGATGCTTGGCCCTGCTGTTGGCTCTTTCTGTAGGCAGTGCAGCTGTCCTGATTTGACAGCTAGGTCTCACACTCAGTTTGGGAGAGAAATCATTCTTTAATTGTTCCTACTGAGAGCAGCTCCTACGAGAGCTGTTAATGCACGTTAATCTCTGGGATTGGGGATCTTTACTGACAGCACTTAGAGGAGGAGAGTTTGCATAACAGGAACCACAGATCTCAGAAGAGAATAAATGAAACACAGAGGAAGCAAGTCTTATTGTTTTTAACTGAGTATTTGCTAAAAGAAGGCGATTTAGAAATGTCATGCCTAATTTGAATTTTTGAATAATTCATTGTGTCTGTGTAGCTGAAAGTGATTGTTTGGTCCAAAAATAGGAGACATCCCATTAAGAGGAAGAGAAATTGCAATAGACTGGTAGCCATCAAAAATAACTGGCGTGTTGCATTTCAAAGCCCTTTGTTCTGGATGACTTCAGTGAGACCAGAGGCTGGGCTGAAACACTTGTATGTTGATGTTGTACCCAGTATAATTTTTGCAAGTAAATTTTCTATTTTGCAACTTCAGTGAAGGATAAACCTCCAAAATGAGGATAATAAATATTATAAAAGGATAAAGTAAGACCAAATTTTGTAAGGCTAGCTGGGTATTTCACTGTATCAAGTGAAAATAACCTTAACTAAGAGAACAACTTGTGACAATAGTCTGCTCATCTTGAGGGAATGTCTGCAGGCTGATTAGGATTTCCTTTGAGGGTGTCTTTAATGAAAATTACTCCCAGCATTTTGGAAACAAAAAAAAAGAGTAACTTGAATCATTCCGGATGCACTTTAGTATTCAGCATCTGAAATGCAAATATATGCATAATTGTGTTTGGACGACTATGTGAGATAGCTGCTCTAGATGCTTTGAACCCTCACAGGAGATTCCAACAAGTATGCTTGAGTGCATAGGCTTTAAAAGTTGCTTTTCTTAAGCCTTCCTGAGAATTACATTTGCTAATTGATTCTTTCCTGAAAATAAAACTAGACAGGATATATATCATCATGAGGGTTATATCTTTAAATCAATCTGGCTGCTTGCACACATTTTACAATATTTTTACCTGCTTTAAAACCTTTCCAGGAGTGCAAAATACTTCTGACTGTTGTTATTAGAAGGCCCTTTGGTTCTCAGTGTCCTGCTGTGACCAGTGCAGTACTTTGCCCCTCAGACTTTTTTTTCTTCCTGCATGATCTTGCCATGGCTTTAGGCAGAGACCAGCCTATTGAATAGGTCCTCTCAAGGTCTAAGTTCTCCTGGGATGGGAGATGATGACCCATGTGATATGAACGAAGAAGGAACCACAATGATACTTCAGAGTTTGTGTGCCAACAGAAGTTATTTAATAACAAAGCCATGGCAACTGCCCCCAATGAGGTCAAATCATTTTGACAGCCTTGTGAAGCTCATTGCCAGACCCTCTGATTAGACATGGCCATGCTTTTCTATGTGTGAGCTTTAATTGTGGGTCAGTAAATTGTCTTAAAGTGTGTTATAGATAAAGTGAAACAGCTCAGGTGCCTAAAAGGAAATGCAAGGGGCATGCATTGGCTTTGTATTTCTTTGTCACTTCATGGCAAATACCAAAATGAGAAATCTTTTATTTGTGTTTGACCCTCGTACTTGGAATTACCCAGGAATTTAAAGACCTTTTACCGGGTAACCCATCACTTTGAGATTCCCTACAAATGTAAAACCATTGAACAGAAATAATGAGATGATTTACTGGCAGAGGCTTACCTGGTCCCTGCTCACATGAAATAACAGAAGGTGATGTGTATTCTGAAAGGTGGTTACAGTTGTTCCTCATGTTTTAGGACTAATTGCAAACAGTCCTGCTTCCACCTTTTCATTTAACCCTATTTGTTACTTTTAGCTTAAAGAGTGTTAAAACAAAAACCTTCGTACATGTGATTTTCTCTGTCCACCAGAAATCTGTTCTCCATGGGAAAACCCAGCAGGTTCAGATGCTTGCTGCCTTTAAAAGCTTACTACTTTTAACAAGTCATCTTTGGAGCAGAGGTTTAATAATAAGGTACCAGTCCATCCTGCTGAGAGATGAACATTTCCCAGGGAGGGGATTTCTGCATGGGAAACCACAGATCTGTGGGGCCAACTCTGAATGGGGATCCCAGGGCTGCAGTGGCTTCCAGGCATGGGGGCAGTACAAAAGTGTTCTCAGCTCTGATTTGAATTGGTGGGTGCTGGGGAGACAAATCCCCTTGAAGTACTGCCCTTGCTTATTTCCAGACAAAATGAATTTTATTGCGGATGCTCAGAAACTTTCACGGGGGGGGGAAGGGTCGGAGGGGGACATAAGTGTTGCTAAAAAGCCAGAAGTGCTAGAGTGGACATTTCCAGTGTCTGAATTCAGCTGACACCCTTCTTCCCTTTGATAAGACACAGTGTGTGGGGTAGATGTGCATTCAAGCCCTTTGTTTTAGCTGTCATCCAGCAGCTCTGAGTGTTGCATTTGCAACAGCGTGGTTAGCTCAGAGGACTCCTGTTCCAATGATAAGTTGTCTTCCAAGCTCGGGAGTCTCTGGTACTTCCTTTCAGAAAATGCCTGCTAACCCAAGAGCGCCGGCATGCTTGTTTGCCCTAAGTCTTGATCACTCAGCACTGAGCCCACTTCCACTTGTTTGTGCCATATGCAGCACGGGCCATCAACAAGGGCACTTGTTACTGCTCTCCCATGGTCTTGTTGGCTGTCTAGCCGTGATCTTGTCCTACTGTCGCCTGTCAGTGTGATCTGCAGATCAGAGCTCTGTGGGTCATCGTCAGCATAGGAATAAACTGTAAAGATTTTTAACTGCTGGACTCTGACAAGTATTGCTAAACATGTGTTAGGGTTCCTTTAAGCAGATTTAAACTTTTGCTAAAGCTTCATAGAGTTTTGTGGCCCCCAGTAAAGGGCACCTCTGTTGACCTCATGTCTGGAAGCACTGAAGTCCTGTGAAAGAACAGTTGGAATTTTTTAACGTGAATAGACTGACCCAATTCCCTTGCCCTCATTCTCAGCAACAGCTCAACTGATTTCAGTTAATCTTTCCAAAAACACTCAGCCTGAGGCAAAGAGAAATTGTAAGTCAGATAAATTTTGGCAAAATGATAACGGGACAAATGTAAGTATTTATAATGGAAACAAGTGATCAACAAACTGCTGTGGTGTGTTGTACATCTCTAGCTCAGCATGGGGCATGCAAAGATTTAAATTGTGAAGGGCGTTACATACCTGTAGAAGCTGAGCCTGCATTTGCAAGTTTTTGTCTTTGAAGACTGCTTGGCTTGAGTGTCACAGAGTCACAGATTAGTTATTATGGAGATGGTCTAGTCCAACCCCGTGCTCAAAGCAGGGTCAGGTAGAGCAGGTTGCCCAGGACCACACCCCACCAGGTTTTGAAAATTTCCAAGGATGGAGACTCCACAGCCTCTCTGGGTAACCTGCTCCAGCATTCAACCACCCTCACAGTAAAAAAGTTTGTACTTGTGTGTCAATGGAATGTCCTGTATTTTAAGTTGTTCCCATTGCCTCTTGTCCTGTCACTGGACACCACTGAGAAGAGTCTGGCTCCACCTTCTTTACTTCCTACCATCAGATATTTATAGACATTGAAAAGATCTTCCCTGAGCTGTCTCTTCTTGAGGCTGAACAATCCCAGCACTGGACCCAGCATGCCAGATGTGGCCTCACCAGTGCTGAGCAGAGTGCTGCCATTAATCTGCTGGCAATGCTCCTCCTAATGCAGCCCAGGACACTGGTGGCCTTCTTTGCTACAGGGGCACATTGCTGACTCATGGTCAGCTTGTTGTCCACCAGGACTCCCAGGTCCTTTCCTGCAACTGCTTTCCAAGCAGTTGGTCCCCAGTGTATACTGGTGCATGGGGTTATTCCTCCTCAGGTGCAAGACTTGGCATTTGCCTCTGTTGAACTTCAAGAGGTTCCTCTCAGCTGAATTCTCCAGCCTGTTCATATCCCTCTGAATGGCAGCACACCCACCTTTGGGTATGATTGGTGGCCCTGTGGAAGAGTGTAAGGGGGTAATAGTCTGAAGGCTGGACAAACCTCAGCAGTCTTTCCACAGTGTCCTGGGTCCAAGCTCCCAGCATATAGTAAATGTCCCCACGCAGCAAGACAGGTTGGCAGATCGGGGCCTCTGTCCTCTGCAGCAGGGACTCACCTACTACTGTCACTCACTGGTCTCTCCTGTGCTGCTGCATGGCTCAGACTCCATTGGCATGGATACTTTGATGGACAGAGTTCCCAACTGCTTGTCTCCTACCTGGCCACTGAACCTATTCTGTAGCTGCAGATCTGCAGGGGGAACAGAAGCCTTGCTCCTGTTGCTGGTAGTCACAAGCTTCCAGCCTTCACCGTCATGGGAGTCTCCCTTTCCCAAGCAGATAGGCACAGACTCTGCCTGCCTCCCTTGATACTGTTGGGAGTTGAGGCTCCTCTTGTATCTGCAGGGTCTCAGAGAAGATCCAGTTGGTCTCTTTCTCATCAGCTCTGATACTAAACAGTTTGCTGGCCTCCTCCTGCAGATCCTTTACTTGATGGCACAGGTCCTCCACCAACACACATCTCCTACAGGCAAGGAGACAGTCTCCCAGCCCCAGGCTCAGTGAGAGGCTCCAGGCACCGCCTGCAGTCCTAGACATGATGAGCTGCAGCCTCCATCAGGAGGTTGGTCCAAGCTGAGGCTTCTGCTGTGCCAGGGACAGTTTCTCCAGATGGTGCGAGGGAGAATGCCCTGTGGCATGTCACCACCATTGATAAGCAAGTGTACATTGTCCTCGGCAGAGTTTGTGAGCCCCGTCTGTGTGCCCCTCTGCACAACCTGCTGCACAAACTGCTGCATCTCTTAATGGCTTCTCTTAGCTGTCCTTTCAGCATTGCTACCATCCAGGCATCTCTTGCTTAGATTTAATGTTACTTCAGCTGGATACAGCAGGAATTTTCTTAATTTTAGACTAGCAGACGCTGGGCACCCTCTGCAGAGTACCAGAAGTTCAAGAGAGATGTTGTTATAGCTGTGCAGGAGCCCTTTCTGGCCATGCAGTGATGTTCCAGCTCTTCTCCTGCCTGGGCAAAACTAATACAGGTTTATAAAAGCTTTAAAAATAATTTATTGCTGGATAAAGGAAAAGCCAAACCTCCCTCTAATATCTCACTTGGCTCAATCATATTTTAATTTGTTGTGTGGTTCCCTGCTGTGAAAGAAACTGTGATTACATTTGCAGACAACATGTGAAGTCAAAAAGAAAGATTTGCACTGCAAAGTAATAAAGGAGGAGGGGAGTGAGGGGAAGTGGAGGAGAGGAGGGAGATAGGACTTGACATAACAAACATTTGGAGTAGATCATCAGAAAATCTAGTATCCTGCCCTGGCAGCGTGAGTGAGAACAGCTTTGCACCTCTGAAAATCTCTCCTATAAAGATCTCCAGTCAATGATAGAAAACAGAAACAACACTGGGACAACTGAGGAACACCCATGCTCGCTGTCACTCTGTTACACATCTTTTCCTTCAAGTAGTATTTTTACAGTAGGGAAGGTGAGGATGCAGGTGTTAATGAAAACCCAAAACTCATGAAGAAATTCACAGTATGTGAACACTTGTGACTGTGTAGGGTGTCATGCTCTTCCACACTTCCTAGCTCAGCCTCTGCTTTCAAGCAGGCTTTGTTCAGGTTAAACAGTTTCCAGTGCTAATTATACTGTTTCTCACTCAGGGAGAACTGACCATGACAAGTGACATGGAGAACTTGCAGAATGCCCTCTTCTTGGACATGGTGCCTGAGTCCTGGACAAAGAGGGCTTACCCTTCCACAGCCAGCCTGGGCACATGGTTTGCTGACCTCCTCACTCGCATCAAGGAGCTGGAGGCCTGGACAGTAGACTTTTCTTTACCCTCTGCAGTGTGGCTTGCTGGATTCTTCAATCCCCAGTCTTTCCTGACAGCCATCATGCAGTCCACAGCCCGAAAGAATGAGTGGCCTTTGGACAAGATGACCTTGCAGTGTGATGTGACAAAAAAGAACAGAGAAGATTTTGAAAGTCGTCCTCGGGAAGGGGCATATGTCCACGGTTTTTTCATGGAGGGTGCACGGTGGGATGCACAGGTGAGCTCACCAAGGCCCTTGTGTTGAGAGAGAAGCCATGGATGTTATGTCCTTATTGCTAGGTACTGTACTCTGGGGAACTTCTCAGCCCAAACAGGCACTCATCTAAAATAGTCATTTGAGCTGCCTCTTCAGGAATGGGAAAGATGTGAAAGATGGACCTCTCCTCTGCAGCCTAGAGTGGGTATCCAAGGTGGTCAGATGAATCACCCCTCGGACTTGTCTGTTTCATGGCTGTGAAGGGAGTTTGGGGTGGCCAACTTGGACTGATAAATCTAGTTTTTACAAGGTGAATCTCAACCTCAGTGTACCTTGATTAAACTGTGGTCGGTACTCATGGTGTTACTACAGATAGAAAACATGGCGTCAGGACTGTATTGTCTCTGCACCTTTGCATGGTTGCGATTTCACTGCTGCCTCCAAAAGTTACATGGCAGACTTTTGCATTGTCATTACTCTGTCACCTGTTTAGCAGCAGTGAGGAGAAAGGAGAGGACTCTGATTTCCTACATGTCCCCAGAGCTGAACGGGTGGGATGTGCCAAATCCAGACCACTGTCCTTCCACTGTTGGGTGCTGCAGGATGTCATCTGCATAGATAGAGCTTGTGGCCAAAAATTAATCACAACCTTTAGCCATCCCTTTAGGGTGGCAAATAAAGCTTGCACAAAAGTCTAACCTGTATGGTCAATGCAGACTCAGGCTGATGACTCAGCAAGGGGGGTAGGCTGATCCTGGACAGACAGACAGTGTGGGTGGCTCTTGCTCTTCTTCTTTCCCCTTCTGGATGTGGCCCAATACCTTTCAGTTGCAGCATAGCCAGCCTCAGGGCAGCCAAGGTGAGAACCATACCCTCCAACCAGGCAGCTGAGGGTATACATGTACACTTGCTGTTTCCTGCCCATATAGCTGTCAGCACTCCTCTTGCAGTGCACCTCTCGGAGCAGCATCCCAGAGGAGCACAATTGTCCCTGTCATTCCTTATGAGAGTTGTCAGCTGTTAGGAGTGCAACCTGTAGAGCGAGAGCCTGACAAATCCCCGTTGGGCTTGGTCCTCCGAGTTGCCTGGCCTGTGGTACCATGACTCCCAATTTGTGCTGTATGTGAGAATTAAATGACAGTGATTCATGCAGCTCTTACTCTGGGCAGCCAGTGCAATGCTCCTGCTGCCAGTGATCTGTGAGAGAGTGAAGGCTGATCAAAGTGAGTCAGCCAGAACTTACTTATCTGTGTCAAGTTTACCCCCTCACAAGAAGAGACTTTTATTTCAGAGTCTGCTCGTTAGAGTTTTAACCTTGAAGATCCTCCTTTATCTGTTGTGGTACTTGGTGAGGATGCTGAGGAGAGAGGCCATACCTGTTATATACTATATCCCAGCCTGACCTTGCAATTCAGATCTAATACTCTCCACTTATTTTTCTGCACCCTCTCTGAAATAGTTTTCCATGAAGGATAGGAAATTAGGCAAAGCTTTGAACTCAATGACTGATGGCATCCAGTGCATTTTATCACAAATCCTTGGGAAGGTGAAGGCTCCATTTTCTCTCTGGAAATGGGTGGATGTGCACGTTGGGTCTGGAAAGCCACAGGCAGTCAGGATCATTGGCAAAGGCTCTGTCAGAAGGTTCCAGTAAAGATCTCACATGGGTATAAGGTCAGATCTCCTGCCTCGCTGGTTTTAGCTCTGCTAATAGCAGAAGTCACAGTAGCAGACCAGAGACTAGCCCAGCCCATTTCTCAAGCCCTACAGTTCCCTGCCTATTTCCTTGTCTAAGCCTTTGATGTGGCTGCCATACAAAACTCCTTGCAGCTCTTGGAGATCACAACCCCTTACTACAGGGAGCGCTGGATTTCAGTTACCCTCAAAAACTGACATTTTAAGCTGATACAAATCAGCTGGACACAGCAGTACACAGAAAGTTTAAAAAAATTCCTGGTCTTACATATCGAATACTCCATTAAAAACAGATTCCAGTGACTGCTGTTATGTTTTCCTTTACCTTCATTACCACCATTACTAGAAAATATAATGGTCAAAATGGCTGATTTCTGCCTAGGTTTTGCCTATCCCCAGGTGGTAATGGAGGTGAAGAGTGAGAAGTTTTGGTGGTGCAAAGCCAGAAATCTTTTGGGGAACACATGGCTTCTCCCCTCTGCCTCCCTCCAGTAACTTGTATGGGTGATACCATTCAGCAATGAGGTTTGTCTTCAGAGACCATCCAGACTTTAGTAAGTGTGTTTTTCTGGTTACATTTTCCTTGCGATTGAAAGATACTGAGCAATTACATTTATAGGACCATTCATAATCTCTGGGTATCATGCCTTAATTTATTTCAGAAAGGAAAAGAATATTTTCATATGTTGCTGCTCACACTGAAATATCATTTCCACCTAGCGGAACTATTAATTTTACCTGTAATCCAGTGAGCATCAGTATATATTAATGGATGTAGCATTTTTAAAACAGGTGCACAGTTCTTTTGGGTTGCATACTCCTTCCAAATTAATCCTCTGATAAGAATGGCAGGTCATGTTTAGAAGAACTCCTCTGGGGAACACGTCCACTTTTAAAAGAATATTTCACATTTAGATTGTGCCTCCAAAAAAGGAAAAAGTCTCTCTGTGTTCTGCTACTCACATTTTTCTATTTATTTAAACATTTATGTTTGCCCTTGGGTGTCTTAAATTTATAAAACATTCGTTACAAACCAGCAGGCAGCTATTAGATGAAATTAAACCAAGCAGGTTATTTTGGGTCCAAATGATCTGTTGCTGTAGTATTGTTAAAGTCAGTGGGACTCACTGAGAGACGGTCTGACTGGTGACACTATAAGACATTTTATCTCAAGCCATGGGAGATTGCTGACTGATTCCTGGCTTTCTTGCTCCCAGCAATGGAGAGTTTGATGCCAAGTATGTGCCCTGCTACTCACCAAAGGAAGAGGTGGGTTTTGCACCACATGCGCCACATGAAGCTTTGCCAGGCATAGATAGCACACCACCTTGTCCTTGGAAGAGATGCACTGTCAGTGCACAGCATGCTGAGCAGTGGCTTAACACTGAGGGTATTGTGCCTTCTTCAAGCCACACCAGCTATGGTTTCTGTGTACTTTTCAAAGCTAGTCCTGTGTAAAGCGCCAGTCTTAAACCAGTAGAGAGGCTTAGAAGGGCAGATCTGCATGACGAGGAACAGTCACATTTGACGGTCCAAGTAGCTCAATATCTTTGGCAACAGTTACACACCACTCATTTTTATTTGAGATGCTCCCAGCAGCGAATGCAGATAAAAACAACACCAGTGTGCAACCCAGCCCTGGCAGAACCCAGTTCTGGTGCTACAGTCCCAAACATCACTGCTTGCAGCGTTCTTCTGCAGAGGCACTAGGTACATCAAATCCCGTGCATCAGAGATTGAAATTTTTCCCAGAGGGGTGAGCTATGACATCATATGAAGCTTTTTCCTGCAGATGTCAACTGTCAATAATGCCCATGTATTTGTGAGCTATGAGAGTGAGAGCAGGATGTGGCTCAAGCTGAGGTCTCCAGTGATAAACTTACAATGCAGCCATGGAGGGGACACTTGCAAATTGTGCTGCGAACAGCCAGTCTCTTATTTATGGGTGTTTTGAAAAATTAATAACTTGGCAAACCCTTTTCCATCTGTATCTCAACTCTTAAACTACTCAGTGATAAAAATTCCTCTCTCAGTTGGCTTTACTGGACAACACATCATTAGGCCTTCTTCACTGTGTGCCCCATGGATGGCTCTTTTTCCTGTTCCCCATGTCCAGTTGAATCCACTAACCCCAGCAATCTCTGGACCACCTTGGAGTGATGTTCCCTGCTGGCTACGCTGCTGGTCAGATCACCAGCCCCCCTTCCCTGCAAACAGAAGCAACTCTATCTGAAAGACAACCAAGCCGTGCTGAAGATCTTTAAGCCAACTGACCCTAAATTAGCTGTGGTGCAGGTGCATCTGTGCTAGTAACACCCCAAAATGCAGTTGAGTGGGAGGGGTTATTGGCTTACTGCATAAGTATTTGGGCCCATCTATTAGTATCCCTGGCTTGTTACAGCTGTTTTGTGTCTTTGGACCCATCAATATGTGGCAGCATAATATGTCCACTCTTCAAATTGCCTGTTGAGAAGCCAGGACAAGCAGAAGTGAAGAATTCTTTAGGATCTGAGGCCTGAGCTCTCTGAGCACAGAACAGTGGCTTTTTACCAGGTGTGCTGTGCCAGTAGTTAGGGAAAATTGCTTTCAGAGTAGAATTAATTTCTGATGATGAGAGCGATAAAAAATGCAAATGCAAAGTAGCCCAGACATAACACAATGATATGTTCCACAGAGATACCTCAGGAAGATTTCAGCTCTTGTTAACCCAGAAATAGGTAGAATATATCTTGGAAATTTGATTTGAAGAACTGTCAGCAGTAAAAAAAGAGATCTGATCAAAATCCAGCCTCAGAAATGAAGGATGTGGATTTAAAAAGAGCGCATAATAATACTTGATAAATAGCTTCTTTGCAAGGTATTATAAGAATTATTTAGTGTTTGTTCAGCACGTTGGAAATATAAAATCCTAAATCAGAGTTGGATTTATCACAGCTTAGTATAACAGATGGCATTAGTACAATTAAACCGAGGTGTGTCGCAAGAGGGATTCTTTTTCTTCACTCATTTGCAGAACTAAATAAACTAGTAGAGAGGTTGAATCTCATCCCACAAGTCTGATCTAAGAGCGTTTTAAACAATAATGATATGTGAAGCTAAGCTGCAGTGAGAGGCAGTTTCTTTAGCACAGAGAAGTCTTATTTCTGTTTCTGTATTTGTTTTCATTTGGTCTCTCTAGCTTCCATTAAGTAATTTTGCAGGCTTTCCTGGAAATTGATTGATGTGTAGGGCATTTTATTGTCAGAAAGAGAAACAGAAGTTGCCAGAGAGACCCAAGTTAGAGAAACAAGCCATTGATTTCATGCCCTGACAGCATACCATCCTTCTCCTGGGTCGGGCAGCCTGCTGAGCAAGAACATTGCTTTGAAGAGGATAAGGTGGACTTGTTATTTAATGATAATATTCCCTCATGAATAGTCCTTCTGAATCCCCCTTGTTGGTGTGAGCACCTGTGAGAGTGGAAACAAGCCTGTGGTGCCTTTTGGGGCCACACAAAACACTGAGTGCATTCATTGCACAGACAACTGTGTCCCAGGTCATGCTCAAATTTTGGTGGTGTGGTGGGAGACTTACTTGGTGCCTTTTAGACTCTCCTCAGGTGAGCTTTGTTCTCCATCCTGAGCCCTGTTCAGGTGTCCACCGTTGGTCCTAGCACAAACAATGCTTCCCATGAGGTAGTTCTGGCCTGGCAAAACCTTGACTAAGAGCAGCACGAGGATGATGTGGCTGGACACAGTCAGGAACATTGTTCCCCCGCAAAGCCCAGCTCATGTGTGTGTGGGTTTGGGCATCTGGTGAGAGCGGGCACCTGGTGAAAGCAGGCACCTGTACGCACCCCTTGGAATAAGCAATGCTTGATGGAGGCTTCTGATGAAACAGGATAGGCGTTTGATCCAGACACTCCTTACCTCAAATAGACTCATCCACCCCCTTGATCTCAGGAAAGGTGCTCGTACTTGCCCAATAAGTCTGGCTTGTATAAACATTACAGAGGATCATGAGTATTGGGGTACATCTGATGCATATCTTAGAAATCTAACTAAGATTTTGTCTTCTTTCCTTTGTAGACCAGCATAATCACAGATGCCAGGCTCAAGGAACTAACTCCGGCCATGCCTGTCATTTTCATCAAAGCCATTCCTGCTGACAAACAAGATATCCATAGTATGTACCCGTGTCCTGTATACAAAACACGCCAAAGAGGACCAACTTATGTGTGGACTTTTAACCTTAAAACTAGAGAAAATCCTTCCAAGTGGGTGCTTGCTGGTGTGGCATTGCTGCTACAGATCTAGGCTCACCAGCAGAGCACCTCATTTGCAAATCCTTAACAATGTCTTTCTCAGACAATTAAAAAAATAATATCCTGAGGTTGAAGCCAAGCTCCATCTCTCTATGTACTGGGCACTTAGCCTAGATAGAGCCTGCAAGGAGGTGACAGAGGTGCAGAGGGATGCATGGACCAGATTCTTGGCTGCTGTAAATCAAAGTCCTGTAATTCCTACACTGGAGCCCTGGAAAATCCCAACCCACAGCCAGATCTTCCCCACCCAGAGAGTGCTAAGCTCCAATCTGAATTTATTGTTTATTCTCTTTTGTGATTCAAAGTAGTTTTAAAGTCAGTGGCCTTCTCCAATACCCTTAGACAGTTCAGTGACCTGTGAAATTCTTTAGACCTGGTTCTTTTCTATACATGAATATTTCTTTGTCATATGTGTAATGTCGAAAGTTGGGGGATCAGCAGGTGTTGTGGATATGAACTGTTTCTTGCTAATATTCCTGTAAATTTTAGAAACATTACAGATAGTGTTAATATCCAATGTGTTTAATGTAATCAACAGTAAAAATATAGCACAGAGATTATTTAAGAAGAATATTTCATAGCGATAGAAATTTACTAATAAAAATCATTATTCCTGGACTAGTCCCTAAAAATTGCCTGGAGGCCTGTATCACATATTTACTCACTGTGTGGAAAGTGCATGCAGGGTCACGTGGGACAAACGCAGCCGTTTGGATAGTTGCATTTATAATTATGAATGCAGTGGGTGAGAACTGATGTGTTTCTAGAGCAGAAAGCACAGAGAGGGATGACTGGGATGTGCATTATCTTAATGAGCCAGACACACAGAGCATTGCACCGGACTGCAGAAGCTGAGCACTTGGGAGCTAGGAAATGTGAGAAGTAAAGTTGCCTGGGGAAATGGAGCTGTGCCGCACTCTCCATGCCATCTGCAGTGCTTCATTGCACAGCACAGGACCTTGCCTCTGTCTGGTATTTGCTGTTTCTGTTCCTCATACAGTGCACAGTATCCTTCCACCCCTCACCATGCAAACAGCCATGGGTTTTTCATCTGTGTGGTTCACTGCCATCTCTGAGCTCACTGCAGGTATCAGCCTATGTGTCAGCACGGACGCTGTGTAGGAGGGAAGGGGAAGATGGCAGATGTGCACAGGATTTGGTCTCAGTGGAATTAGCACAGATGACCACCCCCAAACTTTCCCACCCTAACCCAATGCCAGGTTACAATCTCACGGCCAGACTCAGGTCTCCGGCAGGGACTGTGACCCTCCTTTGGGAACACTACAAACCATGTATTCAGATGAATCCCCAAAGTCAATGAGCACCTCGACAAACACAGCCTCATCTTGAGAGATCCCCACTCACCAGAGTTGGCCCTGAATGGGCTTAGGTGTTTAGCACCAACTGGGGAAAGGAGAGGATCACAAGCCAGCTCTGTTCCCACTGCCTACATGGTGGTATTGAAACTTCCAAGATCCTGTTTCCAGGCAGCCATGGGGCTCATAGGGTGGGATTCCACAGCCTGGAGAGACCTGCAGGTCTGAGTGAGTCACCTCAAGCTGCCCTGATACTCCATGAGGGACTTGATCCTCCCACCTCATCCTGCACTGGTTATTAAAGAGGGGTGAGGTCTGGCTCTCATTTCCCTGTGCTCAATGTGATGAAATGGACTGACTGGCTCAGTCCAAGATGTTTGAGTTCTAGACTTCTTAAATGAGGTGAGCTGGGCTTGATCACCCTGTGGTATGGCCACTGCAACCATGGCAGAAGGGTCTACCTCCAGGTTAGAAATTATGCTTCCCAGCTGAATTTGAAGCTCAACATTACAAGAGTCCTTGCACACCAGTAGGCAGGAAAGAGTAGAGGGTTGGCAAGGGCACTGCATCCATGTACCATTGCTGGGTCGCCCAGCAACATATTTGCACCTAAGACAAGCAGCAGCAGTACAAGATGCTCTATTGGCCTGAAATGCAGCTGTGGTGTTTGTGCAGTGCTCGGGATGGTGGAGCAGATCTTGGAAGGAATATGGGTAAGAAGCTCGTGTACAAACCACACAGGGCATCTGGGGATTTCTTGCTGTATCATACTGAGCCCACTCTGACCTGCCATATGTCACCAAGCCCACCATGAAGAGCATTTCGGGAATCCTGTGAAAGGTTCCTCCAAAACCTGGGCCAAGTCCATTGCTGTGTCTCAATGAACAGGAGCCCACCAGCATCACTTGAGAGCTCTACAGAAAAAGCTTTCCAGAGAGGCCTATAAATCAGATGTTTCGACAGACTATTTGTTCCTCAGCCAGAGCATCCTAAAGAGGCAGGTAAGTATGAAATCCCCTAACAAACAGAAAGCCAAAATCCAGGAAGGAACAGTGCTGATGTCCCCCTCTGAGTTGTACTGTACTCCATGTGTTGCAGTGCCTGGAAGCATGGGTGTTTTGCATGTCATGCCCCAAGAAACTTCCAGCAGGCACCACAGTCACTCTTTTCTGTCACCATATACCATATACTACCACCCTTCCCTGGCCTTCTGGGAAATGCTCCTGTGTTCAGGGCAACTCTGCGCAGCCCTGTGTGCCATTCAGTTATGGGCAAGGGGGATGCTCGCAAGAACTCGTCCAGCTTTCTATTAAACTGAGGCTTGGGGAGAGTCTGATGCTGGGAGATGGAGAAAAGGGTAATTCAACTTGTCACCAAGTTCCATCACATCACTGATCCACATTTTGATCTCCTTTAACCCCTCTCACTTGCATCCTGACACTCTCGAAGGTTTTGCTGTAGTTAAGGATGTAATTAGAGCTTTGAAAAGATGGATGTGTGGAGCTGTACTGGTTTTGGCTGGAACAGAGTTAATTTTCTTTGTTGTAGCTTGTATGGTGCTACGTTTTGGATTTGTGATGGAAACAGTGTTGATAATACAGGGATGTTTTAGTTATTGCTGAATAGTGCTTGTACCACATCAAGGGTTTTTCTGCTTCTCACACTGCCCCACCAGTGAGTACACTGGCGGTGCATGAGAAGTTGGGAGGGGACACAGCTGGGACAGCTGACCCCAACTGACCCAAGGGATATTCCATACTATATGATGTCATGCTCAGCAATAAAAGCTGGAGGAAGGAGGGACATTTGGAGCTATGGCATTTGTCTTCCCGGGCAACCATTACGCGTGATGAAACCCTGCTTTCCTGGAGATGGCTGAACATCTGCCTGCCAATAGGAAGTAGTGAATGAATTCCTTCTTTTGCTTTGCTTGTGCACATGGCTTTTACTTTACCTAGTAAACTGTCTTTAGCTCAACCCAGGAGTTCTAGCACTTTTACCCTTTTGACTCTCTCCCCCATCCCACTGGGAGGGAGGGAGCAAGTGGATGTGTGGTGCTTGGCTGCCTACCATGGTTAAACCATGACAGCATTTCTGTGGGTAGTGTTTGGTTTTTCAGCCTCATATTAAACTGAACAGCTTTATGGTTGACCTCAGCACACGCTGATGGGGACATGGTCAACTCTCTGCCAGTCCAGCATATCAGCCTTCCACAGTNGCAACCATGGCAGAAGGGTCTACCTCCAGGTTAGAAATTATGCTTCCCAGCTGAATTTGAAGCTCAACATTACAAGAGTCCTTGCACACCAGTAGGCAGGAAAGAGTAGAGGGTTGGCAAGGGCACTGCATCCATGTACCATTGCTGGGTCGCCCAGCAACATATTTGCACCTAAGACAAGCAGCAGCAGTACAAGATGCTCTATTGGCCTGAAATGCAGCTGTGGTGTTTGTGCAGTGCTCGGGATGGTGGAGCAGATCTTGGAAGGAATATGGGTAAGAAGCTCGTGTACAAACCACACAGGGCATCTGGGGATTTCTTGCTGTATCATACTGAGCCCACTCTGACCTGCCATATGTCACCAAGCCCACCATGAAGAGCATTTCGGGAATCCTGTGAAAGGTTCCTCCAAAACCTGGGCCAAGTCCATTGCTGTGTCTCAATGAACAGGAGCCCACCAGCATCACTTGAGAGCTCTACAGAAAAAGCTTTCCAGAGAGGCCTATAAATCAGATGTTTCGACAGACTATTTGTTCCTCAGCCAGAGCATCCTAAAGAGGCAGGTAAGTATGAAATCCCCTAACAAACAGAAAGCCAAAATCCAGGAAGGAACAGTGCTGATGTCCCCCTCTGAGTTGTACTGTACTCCATGTGTTGCAGTGCCTGGAAGCATGGGTGTTTTGCATGTCATGCCCCAAGAAACTTCCAGCAGGCACCACAGTCACTCTTTTCTGTCACCATATACCATATACTACCACCCTTCCCTGGCCTTCTGGGAAATGCTCCTGTGTTCAGGGCAACTCTGCGCAGCCCTGTGTGCCATTCAGTTATGGGCAAGGGGGATGCTCGCAAGAACTCGTCCAGCTTTCTATTAAACTGAGGCTTGGGGAGAGTCTGATGCTGGGAGATGGAGAAAAGGGTAATTCAACTTGTCACCAAGTTCCATCACATCACTGATCCACATTTTGATCTCCTTTAACCCCTCTCACTTGCATCCTGACACTCTCGAAGGTTTTGCTGTAGTTAAGGATGTAATTAGAGCTTTGAAAAGATGGATGTGTGGAGCTGTACTGGTTTTGGCTGGAACAGAGTTAATTTTCTTTGTTGTAGCTTGTATGGTGCTACGTTTTGGATTTGTGATGGAAACAGTGTTGATAATACAGGGATGTTTTAGTTATTGCTGAATAGTGCTTGTACCACATCAAGGGTTTTTCTGCTTCTCACACTGCCCCACCAGTGAGTACACTGGCGGTGCATGAGAAGTTGGGAGGGGACACAGCTGGGACAGCTGACCCCAACTGACCCAAGGGATATTCCATACTATATGATGTCATGCTCAGCAATAAAAGCTGGAGGAAGGAGGGACATTTGGAGCTATGGCATTTGTCTTCCCGGGCAACCATTACGCGTGATGAAACCCTGCTTTCCTGGAGATGGCTGAACATCTGCCTGCCAATAGGAAGTAGTGAATGAATTCCTTCTTTTACTTTGCTTGTGCACATGGCTTTTACTTTACCTATTAAACTGTCTTTATCTCAACCCATGAGTTCTAGCACTTTTACCCTTTTGACTCTCTCCCCCATCCCACTGGGAGGGAGGGAGCAAGTGGATGTGTGGTGCTTGGCTGCCTACCATGGTTAAACCATGACAGCATTTCTGTGGGTAGTGTTTGGTTTTTCAGCCTCATATTAAACTGAACAGCTTTATGGTTGACCTCAGCACACGCTGATGGGGACATGGTCAACTCTCTGCCAGTCCAGCATATCAGCCTTCCACAGTGTATTGTCCTCCTACCCAGGGTGATGTAGAAGGGTAAAGTCCTCAGGCTTTGCAGGAGATCTGCAGTAACTCTCTTGGTCTGAGCAACAGAATAGCTGTTTTCCTGCAGGAATGAGGAGATGCAAAATCCTTGTCTTTGTAGTCCTGGAGAACAATGACCTTCTGGACCAAGGTTAGGTGGAAAAACCTTCTGGTAAGAACTTTGTTTAATTGCCAGACATTGTGTCCAAGTCACAGCCCCCAAAAATTAATGATGGAGAAGCTAGTCATGGCTTAGCAAAAGACATCTGCAAGTATCTAATGCAAGGGAGAGAGCTGTCTTAGGCTTCCTATTTTAAAATGCATCTTAACCCATAAATGAGGTAACAGATTCTGTAGACTACCCCACATAATGAGTATCTGGCTAAAAGAGGTCTGTTAGCTAGGGAAAGCTGTGCTATTAAATTAAATCCCCCAATTTAAATGAAAACCTGCCAATTAGATATGTAATGTAAACTGGTCACTTCCCACAGCTTTGCAAATTTGGGTGAATTAAACTCTCCATGTATTTCACCATGCAGGAGGTTTAGTTGCATAAACAGAGCACTGCTGAATTAAACACATAAAAGCAGGACCAGAATGTGTCTGGTGTATTGTGTGTATTGTGCTCCAGATAACATCGCTGGATTAGTCCTTCGTTGGTATTTCTTCAATGCTTCTTTTACCACAAGCTTCTCAGTGCTCCGTATGTGGGATTTCTGGCCATTCTGGAGTGTCACTGTCCTAAACTTCATACTTCTTCTCTTTTAAAACCCATCTTCCTTTTTCCATCATACTAAGGCCTCTCTCTGCTCAATGTTGCCCTCCAATGTGCTCCTGTACCTACAGGAAAGAGTAAGTTCAGTAATTCCCCAGGCACTGCTTGCTCTTTCTAGAGCAACAGCCTGGGCTGTTCTCTTGCCAACTGAAGAAGAATGGGATGTTGACAACAAAATGGATCCAATTGTTTTATTATATATATCTTCCTGCATAATTCACCAGTTGGGCAGGCAGGGTAGTAAGGAGATATTTATAGATACTAGAAATGTCACCGGGGTGCTCATTCTTCATCCTTTGAAAATCATCACAGGAAAGAGTTGGCTGAAAAATGCTACAAGAGGATAGTGAATAATGTGATGCTTTAGGAGGACAAAAAAATTTGACAGGCATGAGATTTTCTAGCCATATCTGCCTAAACCAGGCAATTAAATACAGCTGGCCCAGCTATTCATTAGGAGCAATGCATTAGTCAAAGGTGAACATTTTCTGTTCATGAGCTCTTGGAAATAGCTGCCCACTTGGCATTTCCAGTGCATACCTTCCTTCCCACTCTTTGCCCTTGTTTGAGTGGAAGGGACTGAGCAATGAAGAACCCCATACCCAAAGCCGGCACAGTCCGATGCTGAGACTCCAGGGCTGTGGAGCTGCAGCACTTTGGATGATATTCAAGACAGAACTGAGGTTGATCTGGAATAGGGCAGGCAGGGCAGGCAGGGCTGACAGCTGGGGTAGTCAGGCAGTGCCGCGTAGATGCAGCAGCAGGGCAACAGTGCAGTAGGACAGTTCAGGGCAGTTTGGCAGCAGGGGCCCATGTGGTTGCTCATTTTTAGGGAAGGCTGGAGACCCTGTGAAGTGATTTTTCCGTTACTGGAACAAGTCTCATGAGACCAGGCTCCAGGCCCAGCCATGAGGCTGCTCTCCTGCCCTAAGGCTGCTCTCTTGTCCTACAGCACCTTCAGTCCTAACCCCTCTCCTTCATCCCAGCTTCAATGCTCAGTTCCCCAAGCCTGCTGCAACCCCAACCCTTCCTTCTCCCCAAAACCCAACACTGGCCACAAACTGAGTAAATACGAAGATTTAAAAAAGCAGGTAGGAGTTTCTGAACTAAAGAAATGCTTCTTGCAAGTGGAGTTTTGCTCCTGAAGGTGGAGGACCCCTGTGGCCATCAGTTCTCTGGTGTTCACACACCGCCTTCCAATTAGGGAATTGCTGCTAGGAGGACCTGGGATTTAGCTGGCGGCTGGGGAAAGTGAGAAGTGAGGGTTCCTTACACAAAAAGTGGCCACATTTTTTCAGAATGACTTTTTTTTCAGACCAAGGTGATCTCCCACATTTTATCATTCCCCACCAGCCAGACTGTGTTTGCTGTAGCTTGTGTCCTCCCTGAGCACTCACATAAAAAATGAGGGTGAGCCCCTCATAAACATCTAGGAAAAAGGCCCTCTGCACTTTGACAAAGTGCTGAGTGCCAGCAGAAACCATGCAGCGAGCCAGCCATGGCGGGGTTGAGGACCCAGGTAGTTCATCCTCCAAGTCATCTGCCAGTGGTTATGCTGGAGGGCTGGCACTTTCTCCTGCAAAGTGAGTGTTCAGCCCCTCATGGCAGGACCTGGTGATTTCAGAGAGCAGGATGATGTCACTCTTCTGGTTGTAAGAAGCTGCGTGTCTTTGTAGGACCTGCAGGTCAGAGCCTGGAGCAATAGCATTTTGCTTGGGCTTGGGCATGGCATGACTCTTGCACAGCTGAAGTCTGAGGCAGTAGTCATATGTGCAAAGCTGCACAGAGTGGGGAATTTTCCAGCTGCAAAGGAGTTACTGCTAGAAACCATATATGTTTGGGGAAATCACACCTCAGTTTTTGCCAAGGAAAAATAAGATAAAAAACTAGTCCTTTTTGTTTGCATTGTCCCAGCTTTGCCCCTTTTACATCTGCAGGAAGTTTTGAATGCAAAGTCAGTGCAGACTATCATCCCTTGAGTACTGGGCTTGCTCACCGGATGGAATCTCAGCACAACATTCGTGTGCCCTGACTTTAGGCACTGGGAAGGTAAGTGTCATCATTTGAGCTAATCTCTGGGCATACATTATAGCCAGCAGAAACAAATGGGCTCAAGCAGTGAGTGATTCACCTGACCCATCTTAGTGATCTCATGGTGAGATCAGGATCTGCCAAAGTGTCCTGGGTCTCTTTGCCAAGTGCACATGGAGCATAAGAGTCACCAGGTCAGACAGAGATGGGGAGCTTTCTTACACTTAAGGACAAGCCTATGTGTCCTTCCCTTTTGCCCTGTCCCAGGAGTTCAGCCAGATCCTGCATCCTATGATTTCACATGCAAGGCCAGGTACTGGATGCCCAGGGGAGCCCAGACTAGCTCTCATCCTTTCTGTGTATCTCTGCAGCAGCTGACACTTCACAGCACCCTGTGGGGCTGCTTTGGGCCTAGCTCCTCAAAAGGTCTGTGGTCAATTAGTTAACTCCAGACTGGTGACACTTTCCAAAGGGATGAAAGTAAAAGGAAAATTGTGCTATTGAACACTTAATATCAGCTAAAATTGAATGAACTCTCCTGGGACAGAGAAATGGCTTTTCCATAGCCTGGGAGTGTTGTACCTGCTGCAAATTATAATTGGCTGAAAAGAACATTTCAAAGTAAAGTCTTCACAAATGCTTTGTAATGGTGTCCCATATTTTGGGGCTAACCAGCTCCATTCTACTGCAACTGTTTCTCACAGAGCAAAGGAAAATGTAGTCTACACATAAAAGGAGAACCTGGTTGGTAGTCAGTAGATTGGTTCCACAGGGGCAAATTTATTGCAACTATTATCGGGCACTGGCAATGCCCAGTGATGCAAATTCTGCATATATCACTGCTCAATTATTTACAGAACAAAACTAGCTGTAACATATCAGCTAGATGCATTCATTTTATAAAGTGGCATTAATACATTTAATTAGCAATGGCTTATTAAATTCATGTCCGTTATTATGCATTGTTTTTTAAATGACTGTAATTGCCCAAACAAGTCTACAAATATATTTACCTTGTTAATGGTTGTGAACCTCATTTAAAAAGCTTTTAGGTTGTAGAAGATGTTCATGAAGTTATAAGCAGCCCTTCTAATTTGAGTACTAGTATGCCTGTTAGTGCAGAAGGATTGTTTGAGGCTATAAATACATTGTCTAAAGGTTTTGAAGCCCACTTACCTGTGTGCATACTTTAAGGTTCACTTTTAAGACTCTCTCACAGCATTCATTTTGATTAGCACCAAAAGCCATGAGGTGAAACCCCAAGCCTGCATTCAATATCTTGGCTTAGTGTTTCCAAGAGTACAGGGGGAGCTGTATGCTGTGATAGCTCCAGTGTCTGCAACACTTCCAGTTTCTAGGAAGGGCTGTTTCAGGTACCCTAGTCTCACTGTTGAAAATGCTGCCTTGGAAAAATCAGAATATTTGTAGTATTGTGTGAGGCTTGATGAAAGCTACACAAGGAAAAGTGGCTCAAGTCCATGATGGAAATTTTGTCCAGCTCAGCAAATATGCCCCACAGCCCTGGAGACCCTGGCATTTAGGGTATTTGCATGAGAATCTGTCTTGAGACTTTGCATTCAGTTGGAATGAGGATTTGAGTGCTGATCTCCAGGTGCCTGGGGCTCACCACCAGGCTGTTAGGCAGTCAGGAGAGGAAAATGCATGTAGGAACATCTCTCTGGTGAGAACAAGCCAAGCAATTGACTGTTCCCAGGTGCGTACTCTTCAACATGGTGCTGTTCCATCCAGTGGAACAGCATCAGCAAAGCTCTTGCTCCCATTTCTCATAGAAAAGTCAGAAAGGTCTTGGGATAATCCAAATATAGAATGGGAACAAATTCCAGGACTTTCTGACTCACTGCTCAGGGCTGCAGAAGCCGCAGGAATTTCTTTTTAGCCCAGAGACCTGTTCTGGTCTTGGACAAGCATTGGGGAGGGCTGGGGGCTGAAGGATCTCAGAGCAGCAAACAGTGAAGCATCCTCCTTCCCTTCCAGTACAGGGCACAGGCAAAAGTGATGGGCCAAAACTTTAGGGTTTAGAACACCAGCTGCCTTGGGAAGAACCAAATCCGTTATTGTTGCTGATTCCACACTCCCTTTGCCCACCATGAGTTACAATTTCCTAACTCAATGGTCCTAAGCTCGTGTGGGTTTTGCACCTAACCTTGTTGGCATCTGGAGCACACCCCCATGGTCAAATCTGGACCTTAGCAAACTGGCATTAAGCCACTGGCCCATCAATGTACTGTGGACAAGAGCTGCATGTTTCTTTTTGTGGGTTGTGGCTCTCCTCTGCACCCACAGAACTGAATATCAGAGTACCTAACTCCAGCTGCCTGCATAACTCAGCCTTGTTGGTATCAGAAAGCAGCAGATGATGCTCTGCTGGACAGGGTGCTTGGACTTACCACTGAGAGCTGGACAAGCAGTTGGATGTTATGGACTACTGTGGGGCACCCAGGATTTCTGCTGAAGACAAACCTGAGCTGTGTGATGCATCATCTGCTCTGCTTAACAGAGATTTTACAGCAGAATCATACTTGAAAGTCATCAAAACACCTGGTATGTGTGGGACTGCATAAATGGGGAAATGATTATAAGAGACAGGCAGGGTTCAAAGGGCCTTAGAAATTACACAGCGAATGCATAATTGTTGAAATGAAATAAGAGTTTTGTTAGCTGCAGCCTGGAAGATTAGTTAGCTAGATGTGTCCATTCAGTTTGTCAGAATAGAGACAAGATAAATCTGAACAAAACGATCTTTGGAAATCCTGTCCCATCTGTCATCACTGTGTGCTTTGTATGGAACTGGATTGTTATGACATTGCCTACACTTTGACTGTGCGCTGTCTACTTAACAAGTGTTTCAATTAATTACTGTAATGTTATTATTGGGAAGAAGCAGCAGATAGGAGGAAAATTACTAGATAATGAGAAATAAATTGCTATCTGAGGTGTCTTGCTGAACACAGAGAGGTTTACTTCTCTTCAGAAAGTTATTCAATAATGGATGGAGGTGGTGGCTGCCCGAGAGTGATATAAGGTCTGCGCGGACTGGGGCTGGGAGAAGATGCTGGTGGTAAACGTGTGGAGATGCCTCCACCCAAGGAAGCTGGTACAAGCTGAGGTAATTAGTCTCCTAACTGGAATATTTACCTGGGAAGCTGGGATAACTTGAGCAGCATGTACGCAGGCGATGTTCCTCGTTATGCAGACCTGAATGTTCCCTCTCTCACACCAGCCTCCTGGGCAGGAGTCCCCACCTGTGTCACCTCTGGGAGTCACATCCCACAGTGCCTCACTGGCTGCACCACCAGCCCCTCCAAGGAGGCAGCATGGGCAGTACAGCATATGCGAAGGAGGAGTTGGACTCGATGCATCCTGGCAGGCCCATTCTTGCCTGTCCACTCTGCCTCCATCTCCAAGGGCAGACCCAGCTTGTGAGCAGCACCTGGTCCAGGCCTGTGTTCAAGGAGCCTGGGTGGATGGCAAGCCTCTTCCCAGGCCCAAATTTTAAAGACAGTGTGATAGAAGACCCTCAGAGCTGGGTCCTCCAAGCCTTGAGGTCCCATGTGCGCTGGCAAGTACAGCAGAAGACAATGATCTATGGGGGAATGGTGGACTATTGGGGAATTAAGGGCCGTGGGGGGAACTATGGGGCTTTGAGTAACAAAGGGCCGTGGGGGAACAGTGGGCTTTTCCTCTCCTAGGGCAGTGGGAGGACTGACCATCTCCCACATCCCACCCTTTTGGGATGGGGAAGGTGCATCTTTGCTCCAGCCAGAGGGGGAGATCACACTGCCATGGACGATGTCCTGCCCCTTGGTCACACCTGCTGTTACAACCCGGGAGGAGGAAGTGTGTTGTTATGACCACTGTGCGTGCCTCAGTTTCCCCAGTGTGCCCTGTTGCACCTAGGAAGCGAATACGTTAATGTCCCCCTTTGGCAGGGTCAGCGTGAAGGCAGCTAGCCTACAGAAGCGTATGATTTGGTATGGATCAGGCCATGTGGAGCTGAGTGCGGCTATTCACGTGAACGGCAGTAGATGCAGCAATGCCTCACTGTCAGCATGGATGTGAGGCTTAAAGGCAGCAGAGGTATAAGCTGCCAAAATATCAGTGGGGACGCAGACCCAGGGACTCGGGGATGCTTGGGCATGTGTCACCAATGAGGACGCTGCCTGCTGCACTGCAGGTCTCCAGTAGCCCCAGGGACGGGAGCAGACTGGCTGCCAGCAGTTTGCTGCTCACATTAATCCCTCTGAAGCAGCTGGGGTTTGGACTGGCAGAAGCACAGCCAGAAGCAGAGGGGGAGCTTTCCCCCAAATCCTTTCTCAGCTGGGGATTAACCCTCCTGAGGAAGGTCTCATGGGCTCAAGGGTGCAAGGGAGACCTGCCCCAGCCGTGTCCCTCTCCCCTCTCCCTGCAGGTCCCAGGTACTTAGAGACACCATGGCTGCCCTGGGGCAGTGGCTTGGGAGCTGCCTAGGGGTAGGATGGGGGGGGTGCTTTCAGGCAAGGGCTGGATCATGTAACTTAAAGTAATGACTGGAGCCACTGACGGAGCGCTCATGAATTTTCTTGTGAGGCTCAGGGGCAGGCTCTGCTCTCTACAGCCAGCTCATACAGCTCTATTACCACCACTCTGCTGGGAAATCAGTGACAGATCACACAGGCTACATCTGTTTTACAGTGCTACAGGTCTCCCACCACCACCACGTCCTGAGTACCAGAGAAGAGGGGGAGCCCTGTGGGATGCCCCCACACACAACCCATGAGAGACAGGCACCAATGGAGATGCTCTGAGTCGGGGGTCACACTAGATGCCCATGACCCCATCTCGTCTTTGGACAGGATGTCTCGTCATGTGGTAGGATGCCCCTGAGCTGTTCCTGCTGGGCTTCGAGCTGCAGTTTTAATGGAAAGCTGCTGGGGTAACCCAGGACTGCTGAGCACAGGCTGCAGCGGCAACACTAGCATGCCAAAAACAGCTCGCGTCCTGTCCCAGGCAATGCTGCTTGGGGCCCATGCTGAGCAGCCTCTGTGCATTAGAGCATCTTGCTCTTCCAATCCTCCAGTGTACCACCATCGAGAATATCACCCAGCACCAGGTGGCTGACCTGACTGTGCGACACAGCTGTCCTCCTGCCTACATGTGTACCCATGATATAGGGCCAGCTCTGCAAGGAGCAGGGTGATGTGCTAAAGAGGAAGATGCTTTCCATGCACGGCTGAGCTCAGCTTTTGGAGGAGATGGGGACCCCCGAGACTCAGGGGCCTGGTTTTGCCTGACACATTTTGGGGGCAGAGCTGAGGGCATTCCCTCTGCACCTCCCTTTAATAACTCTGTCACATTACATGGGTTTGTGATAAGCGATGTG
Organism: Balaeniceps rex; assembly: GCA_013401315.1. NCBI lineage: Eukaryota > Metazoa > Chordata > Aves > Pelecaniformes > Balaenicipitidae > Balaeniceps > Balaeniceps rex. Next base: position 104,808 of record VYZW01041466.1, on the reverse strand, counting down.
CGGCTGCTTTGAATTCATTAAAAGGTTTATCTCATGCTTGGACCAGGCTGAGAGCCTGAGATCTGTCAGATATTCACCACGAAACAAGCTTATTGTTTGCAGATTTCTTCCATTTGTTACTGAAATGGGGAGACTCCAGCACCCCTCCTGACATTCATGCCCCTAATCCGTGCATCACGCTCTGCCCTGAGAGATTCTCCCATCCAGGGAGTATTTCTCACTGCCGAGTGCATAAAGCATGGGGAGAGGAGAGGTGCTGCCATAGCACCTGCTGCCCATGAGATGTGCTGGAGGCCACAAGCAGAAAGCTGAAAGCCTCACGACACCCAGCCCGCACTTTCCAGCACAACAGGTACCACGCAGGGCAGAAGGGAACATGGATGTGGATCTGATTACTGTGGAGAAAGATGTCAGCCCAGGAAATTAATTATCTGTTTTTCAAAAGGACCGAGTTCTCCAAATTAACAATAATTATGAATAGAAAATTGTAGAGGGGAAAAAGAAAATTAACAAAACCTAAAAATTCTTTAAAGAAAGGTATTTGGAAGCAAAAAGCCACAGAGAGGCAGCTCTGACTAAAAGCCTGGTGGTGTTAGCAACTGCAAATCATTCTGAATACAGGGTAACTGGAAAGGAGAAAAAAAGAATTCTTCACAAACCAGAACTGTAAGATGTGGGAAATTACTAAGGGAAGCTGAATACACTGGGAGAAAGCCTGTAGCAGGCAAAATTACAGTCAGTCATGGGATTCCTTCCCAGTGGGTCAGGTCCCACATCTAAGAGTGGGGAAGACTTCTAATAGAAATGCAGAAAGGGCAGAAGTAAGTTAGGAAGATGAAGCCTGTTGTGGATAGATTGTCTTCTGTAGCTTAACGCTTCTGCTCACAGTTTATGACATGGGCTTGGTCTCTGGACTGTGCAGACACAAACACCTCCAGGGATGATTTGCCCCTAGGATTTGTCTGAACTATGACACTGGGTATAATTTCTAGGATCAGGTGTGGAAGTGCATCCTGGCCTTGTGTCAAGGGGTGATCAAGATGGACACAAAGTATCTCCCTCCACCTGTTCCTGTTTCTTTTGGAGGAAGCCTACAGGGAGCCATGACATGTGCTCTGGTCAAGTCCCTGTTTTGGACAGGTGGGCGCCAGAGCCTTGTGTTTTTTATGCAAATTTTGCATGTTGGGACACATTTGCCTGCATTCGCTAAAGTAGCGGAATGAATCCCACTGTCTGTGGCTAGACAAGGGTGTTAACATCTACTGGGCTCAATGCACTTGGCTGACTTGTCCATGGCTCTCCCAAGGCAGAACTGAGGATGTTGCTCACCCAGTGTTGTTCACACTTGAGCTGCCCTCTAATACTGGGGAATTTCCAAAGGCCCCAAAGTATGTGAACACCATGAAAAGGCCACCTGGGATGACCAAACTAGATGAGGTGCTTAGGAAGAGAGCATGAATGAAAGGTCATTGGAATCCCTCTAAAGCTGAGTTAAATGCCAGCAATATAATTATTGCCAGACTTTGAGTCTTTATAGGACATGGGTCTTGTCAAACAAACAAATGATGCAATTACAGGTTGGGCTGACAAAGGTAACTGCATAGTCATAATAGATTTAGTCCATGGGAGGCATTTCATTTAATAACACATAATATGCTAATAAAATTTTAGTTCAGGAAATGCAGAGTGAGGGGGTGGGGATGGCTACTTGACAGATACTAGGAGGAAGGACTCCATCAGGGATCATGGTCCTGGTGTGCTCTCACAGTGGAAGGGGATCTGACCAGTGCTGGCAACACATCTACCTGACAGAGTTGGAAAAAGATGTTCAGAGCACAGCAGTTACCCAGGAACAGCTCATTTTTTGATAGGAATACCTGAGTGCTGACCCTCAGTAGCTTCCAGGGCTACTTTACAGTATATTGTGTTTAGTTAATAGCCCAGCTGTAATCCCGGGTGCAGAGCTGAGATTTCCCTGCCCCTGGAGGCATAAGGAGAGTAGAGCAATTGTCTTCGCTTCTGCTCCCCATCCCTGGAGATAGGTCATAGCAGGGCTATTTCCAGAGATGAAACCATCCCCATCTGGACTGTGTGCCCTTCACTAGGTCCTCTGTCTCCACTGCTTCAGCCCAAAATGTGAACCCGGTCCTCAGGGAAGGTGCTTCCAGAGCTAATTAGAAGAACCAATCCTGGCTCTGTTTGGAGATCACAGTGGAGCCAGCACCACCTTGTGTTCAGCAAGCCTAGTTGTTTACTTTGCCTGCCCACAGGTCTTTGATGCTGCCCCTTCATCTGTACCAGCCAGGCTGGCTTCCTTCTCTGTTGGCTTTTAGGAGTCATTTGTCCCCAGCTTGTTTGGTTTAGAAACATCTGGGCTGAGCCAATGACAGCATCTGGTGTCAACCCAGGCCAGGTTGGTGGGACAGGATAAACAGGGACCTGGTGTACGTGACTGAGAACTTCTGGAGCAAAGTGTCAGGCTCGCTGCACAGCTGATGGTGTGTGGGAAAAAGAACAAGAGGCATCTCTGCAAATTAACAAGACATTTGATTGCTAGCTGGGATATACTTGACTTCAGATGACCTCTGCATCTGGGGGCAGTGCCAGTAGGCAGAAGAATAGAATAATTGGCATGAGCTGATGCAGATAACAATAAAAAAGCTCTATGAACACTGGCAAGGGATGAGAGTGAAGAAGTGCTTTGTCAGGGGCCATCTCTTCCCCCTCAGTCTCCATGTGCACACAGTGGATTATCTGGTTTAAGGGTAATTCTGTGTCTAAAGAATAGGCCGGGACTGCTGTTAGGTGAGGCACATCAAGAGCTTCCTCCCCTTCCTGGCCATCACATATCACCCACCTAAGCTCGTTCATCCATCCATGGGCTTATGATGAGCTGACCACAATGTGACAAGTAGCGAGGGTTTCTCCAAATGTTCTTTGTGGCCCCATCCTCAAATCTATGCTAAACCCTTCCAGCTCTCCATTGTGTTATACACATGACATATACATAATAATTATTTATAATTATTTTAATAATGTATGATTTCTAAGACATCATGGCAGCCAAAAAGGTTGTACTGGGAAATCGAGATGCATCCAGTTCTTCCCTGGCAGAAGAGAACAGCCTGAGGCAGTCTGTTGCCCACATCCATCTTCAAACAAGCCAGCAAGCAAATGCTTTCAGTCTTCCTGGAAAATTGTTTTGTTGGTTAAACCTGTAACAGAACAACACGGATTTCTGGGAGATGGATCAGCAAGACAGTAAGAAAAGGGAAGTCCACAGAGATATCTTCCAAACACCCATTTGTACTGGAAAGAAGCAAGATGTGTGTTGGCTGGCAGATCCAGAAGGAAAGTCCTGTTCACGAAGAGAGACTCTGGGGGATGCAGAGTTGCCAGGAAGTGGGTGAAGACCATGTGTACAGCCCTAAAGAGGATTTTGGTGCTTCCCCAGGTCATTTTTGCATAAACACTTGGTTACCCAGTTCTTTTAGATTCCACAGAAGATTAACTCATCTTTTAACCTCCTCTTGCAAAGAGCGGTCAGAAAAATGTGTGTATGCATGAATGGACTCTTGGAGCAGGCAGTGGGTTAGCTAGAGTTGAAGCACAAACATGTCTCTGCAAAGCCTATCGGGGAACTGAGGATGCTCTGGCAATGCTGTGGGGGCCAGTTGTAGTTGCAGGCTAGGCTAGTAGCTAGGGCTACTTCCGAGAGCAGTGTGATGCATGAAACTACACTAGACCAAGGACACGTCTTATCCAAAAGGGATACTTTGAAATAATTAAGAGAGGAAGAGTTCATTAGTTCTGTAGATGCTTGTTCCTGTATCATCCTTCCTGCTAAAGATATGCACCTTTTTTTCCATTCTGAATATGCCTGGCTTCAGCTCCCAGACACTGGTCCTGTTACTGACTTTCCCAGTTTATTGAAGAGCCTTTCAGAACTTGGTATTTTTCCTCATTAAGTTACTTATATGTTGTGAGCACATTGCCTTTCAAGTGTCTCTTCAATTAGCTAAACAGATCAAGCTTTTAAATCCTTCACTTCAAACTGTCCTTTCCTACCTTTAAATCATTTTTATGGCTCTTTTTTGCACTCACTCACTTTTTATCATGCATCTAATGTGTGTGGCTGGCCTCAGCACAGTCATCCCCAGAGGTTAAAGTCACCTCCCTGCCCTGGTCCCTCTCCTCTGTTGGTACATCTAAAAACAGTGTTAGCTTTCTTGCTGCTGAGTCACGTTGAGTTGCTGTGCTACTCTGTCTCCTAAATCCAGGTCGATGTTGATGCCTTTGGGATCAGCTTTGGTCATGCCTGCATCAGCTGCAAAGCCACGCCAGAACTCTCTGCAATAACACTGGGGAGCATAACTAAAAAAAAAAAAAAACAAGAAAAAATTGTATAAGATGTAAATTGGACCTTGCCTGTGCTCATCAGCTTTAAAAACAGTTGTTTTGGGTTTGCACCAGTCTGCTGTTACCCCTGTTTTGCAGAGCAGAGTGTCTGACAGCTCACCTGAGGCCATGACTGCCATTCCCAGTGGAGCTGAGTGAGGAGCAGAGCAGTCACCATCGCTAGACTACCCCGCAGAGTGTCATTGTTTCTGTAGGAGGACGCCCAGCCCCCAACGGCCTTTGCCACAGTCCCCCCCCGCCCCCATGCCCAATCACCTCTTCCTCACAGTATGTGAACATAAAAGGGTCTTCTCATCTCAAACCAAATGTGGCTGGTGTGCTTCAGTGGCAGGAGTTAGGAAGACAGGACAGGGGACAGAATGTGTGTTCCTTCCTGGCCTATTTTTTCCAGCTCCATTCATTGGATGCTCCCTGAACTGGGATTTGCATCTGATCTGCAAGGAGAGGAGAGTGGGAGGGGTCTGTGCAGGCTGGAAGAAGGAAGGAAGGTGGTTTTCCCATAGTTTTCTCCTACCTTGGTTATCACCGTGCCCTTTGATACTCACAGCTGATCCTGCAGTACATCTGCCCTGCTGCTTTCTTGCAGGCTTTGTTCACACAGAGATGAACATGCCACTGACCATTTTTCCAAAACTGATCAGCAAGTCTTTTAGTAGGTTTTCTTGGCAGGAATCAGGGAAGACCGAGTGCTCTATAGACATATTTAGAGAAAGTGAAGGAATTGTATCTAGAGCTTTTTCTGCTTTCTGTACAGCCAGGACTGGGTACATGCTGCGAAGTCATCTTCCTCAAAGAACTCCTTCTCCAAATGCACACACATGGGTGCTGGAGCTCCCATGATCACAGACCTGGACACCTTTCTTTTCTTTTGGGAGAACAGCTCAGCTCTCTGTGGCCTGAGGTGTGAGTTACCAGTCTGCTCAGCTGTGGTGTTGTTGAAGAACCTAGTAGGACATGGCCTCTGCACTCTGCATACACTTGAGGTGGTATCATGTGTCCTGGGGCATTCTCAGCACTGGGTCCCACCTGCCCACACACATGAACATGGAGGAGGCCATGCTCTGCAGCCTGCTAGTGATGTCCCTCCAGGGCTTTCCACATGGGATGATGAACTTCCTTCTCTAAAGAACTTCATAGCAGTTGGGCTTTGGATTGCTCCTGGAAATTTGATGCATAGCTTGGGACAAATCTGACAACACAAAAAACCTGGCTCCATCCACTTCAGTTGTGGAGGACCTCAGCTGTGCCTGATCCAGCTATGCCCAGATGGGCCTGGGGTTAGGAACATCTCCTGCCTGTGTTAGCACAAGTTCATTAACAGCCCGAGCTTCCACAGGGCAATATGACCATACCCACAACCATCACAGTTGCCTGTGTATCCTCTACATCTCCATGGCGAAATCCTTTATCATTTGGTTTAGGGCTGCCGTGTTCAACACAGTCCTTCTGTGAGAGCAAATGCCTATTATGAGATCCAATTATCCGGACCACACATGTGGCTGATGGGAAGATGCAGCCATCATGTCCTGGAGAGCATGGAAGGCTGTTCAGGCTGGGGGGACACATCTGGAAGTGGTGGCTATGTGTTATGGCTATGTAGTGGTTTTGTTAATTACAAACCAAGAAGCTGGCTGCTGGCTTCTGAGACAATGAGAAATTGTCTCGTGTTACACAGAAAGCCTTTGAATTCCAATGCACCAGAGCCCAGACGTTGACTAATAGGCTCTCCAACAGGTCCTAATTTGAATTTACCTTGGGAAAAAGACATGATGTGGAAGGCAGATTAATCACGTAATCCAACATTTGACTAAATACATTTCTTGAGCTCTTTGATCTGTCCAATTACCTGCTACCAGGCTGCCCTGGAAAAATATCTTCAAACCGTAACAAGGACAGGTGAAAATAACGAATTAACCCCCCCAGTGCTCACAGCTGGGCCAATAAGGGGGGCAGCAGGTCCAACACAGCCCAGCATGCCTGGAGGATGAGCGATTGCTACTCCTGAAGGTTGCTCCAGCAGTTCCATGTCCCAGACAGCATGCTGCAGGCTCCAGGGGACACCCAACTCTCCACGGTCCTGAAATGGTCCTTAAGTGTGAGGATTTCTCATGCACACATGCAATGAGTAAATATGAGTGGACTATCATATTCTGAGTTAATTTGTTCCTGGGAAAGTCATGAGGAGCCCAGGAGCAGGGACACAGATGAAGGTTACACGCAGCTTGGGTTGTCCCAGTGGGAAGGCAAAATAAGCCCTTTACTGGTGCTGGAGCCAGCACAAAGCTCATGGAGACAGGGGCATTCCTGAGTGCACACACTTTTCCGGTGACAAATGGTTGTAGTGAATGAGCTGAGTCCCTGTGGTGAGAGCTCTTTGGGGAGAGAGCCAGGCCATATATAACCAGCACCCTGCAGGGCTCCTGAACAAGCAGTCCAGCCAGCGAGCTCTCTGTCTCTATAGACACATCTATAGCCAACACCCCCTTGCCAGCGGATACCTGAAACACTTGGCCCCCTTCCTCTGTTTCAGTATGTATTGCCCCATGATTGACGGGCAAACGTCTCCTACTGCCTCACCTGGGTTAAAAGCTGTTCTCTGCTGCTGTGAGAGAAAAGAAGATGCAGGAGGAAGATGCTCCAGTGGGTCAGGTTTGTATCCCCAGCAGCAAAGTCACTCAGGTATCAAGAATAATCCTGGGGTCTCTGGCGGTGGTGCTGGGATGGGAATGACTGCACAGGCTGCTAGTATGCAGCACAGAAAACAGCAGTTAAAGACCCCACCCAACTGTGTCCAGCCTCTGCCTTGCAACAGCTCCAGCAATGACCTTGCTCTGGGAGCAGAGATAGGAAACCAGTCAGTCCAACGAGCAGCTGAACTCAGCCAGGTCCTAAAATGCCTTGGTTCCTCTTCCTCTCCACAGGAACAAAGATGTGCTGTTTTCCTACCAACTCACTTGCAAATGAAGGTGGTACCAAGTTGGCTGTGTTTTGTGGAAAACAGCCCAGCCTGGAGGGACAGAGAGAGCTGATGGGTGACCTAGCTGCAGTAAACTGATTCCAACATGTAAACAGTCTGAGGGGGCTGAGTTAGTGGAGGAGATTAAACTGAAGTCCAAGCCAGCTGCCAGATTCCCTGGTGGTAAAACTTTTCCATCACGGTTGGCTGATTCTCTTTATATTTAAAGCCAGCTATGCATGTCCCCAGGCCAAGCTCCCTCAAACATGGGCAGAACAGGTAGACCACACCATCCCTGTTCAACATTCCCAGGCAGACCTCATTTACCCACCCAGTACTTGGAAACTCGGGTAAAAGCAGCTCTTCAATCCCATAGACAGGGGGATGTTTCTGTGTAAACACAGCCACTGAGAAAGCCTGGGTAAATGCCTCTTTATTTTGCTCACAGCAGGCAGCTCAATTTGTCTCTAATGAGCACTAACACGCTCTCCTGCTATCACTCATAGCAATTACTCTGGACTCACTAGTTGCATACAGAAAGCTTGGATAACCAGCTAACAGCCTGTGCCACATAGCAATGCGCTCAGTGGCAATTCCTGATAAATACTGTGACAAAGCCACCGTGCATATAGGAAAAGGTCAGTCAACAGCTTAACCTGACACAGCAACCTGGGATGTGGCATGGGGACATTGAGTTTCTTGCCTCAGGTGAACAGGCTCCCCTTTAACTTGCAGCACCAGCAATGGGAGTTGGCTGCTGCCAGCTGCAGCAGTAGGTGAGCACAGGCTGACATATAACAGAGAGACAAGTTGGGACCCTGGGCTGGCAGCTGTTACCTTCATGGTGGTTTCCAAAGATGGACAGTAGGTTTTGGGGAGTGGCTGCCAACCCCAGGATTTCTTGCAGAGACATTGTTCTGTGGCAAGAGAAATCAATGGTCTTGCATGCATATGAGCAGGTAATTTGTCCCCCTTCATTTTAAGACTTCCTCCGCTGAGATTTTTCTCCTCCTACATGTGTTTCTTAGCACTGTGTAATGAAAAAGTTTCTGTGGATCACCTGGGTCTGCAGAAGAGCAGTATGGGCAAACAGTTCTCACTCAGATCAGAGGCCAGGGCACCTGTCCAGCAAGGAATATTGAGACCCCTTTCTGCTCACAGAGACAAAATTTCTGCCTGTGAATTCTCCTCTTGGCTGAGGATGAGATAGGACTTGGAGATGGAAAGCAAGATGACTGCTGCTCATGGTGGGGTGTGTTTCCTTCCCTCCGGCTCATGCCCTGCCACACTGCAGATGAAGCACATATGTGGTAGCCCACCATGTGGGCAAGGGGATCAAGGCACATCACTGCTGATAGCTCTGACTGCAGGTGGCCTGTGGAAGATGTGAGAGCTGTAGCTGCTTCAGAGCAAGTGGGCATTGCTGGGGGCAGATCACAGGGGTAGGTCTGCAGCAGGGCTTAAACAGGTTTGTAGTCTCTGTGGTCCTGTCTGTCCAAAAGCACAGGCTTTTGGACAAATCCTTGCAAAGCCACTGCCTAGGGGTTCCTGGAGAATTGCTGATGAGTATTTGAGGAGCTTTCACTGGTCACTCTGCATGTCCAGAATGGCATCCTCTCATTAACCCCACAGGCACTGGGGGGTTGCAGCACTTCCAGCCTCCTGGAGAGTATGGGGATGAGCTGAGCAGGGTTTTTAGCCATACACTGGGTGTATTTCAGAGGTATTCCCATTCTGATCTTCATCTGGTCTAAAGGACAGCTTCACCCAAGTAAAGGGAATATTCATTGGTCCAGAAACTACTCAAAATATTAAAATAAAGACTTTTAAATAAGAAAGCAGTTGGAGTTCTCTCCCAAACTGCTATCCTATCCCATATCACAATATGGGATATAAAGCTTCATGCATCCTTATTCACAGACCAGACAAGGGGATACGCTGCCAAACTCATTGTTCTAGTTAGCCTGCTGCTTGGACTACTTTTTCTACCTCCCTCTACACACAAAAAAAAGGGCACAGTTAAAACTTTATGAGAACCCCATTTCTCTTTTTCTGAAGTGCTTGGTTGTCCTGCAGTGCAAAGCAAGGAATGAATTTGCCTTCAGCCCTGACCCAAAATCAGACCTGAGCACAACATAACAGGTTAGCATCAGCCCTCCTGCCTGAGATTTTTCCTATTAGAGATTTACAGTCAGGGATCCAAAGAATCCTAAATTAATCTTAATATTTATGATGGGCTTCAAAGGAGATGGACCAGAACTGCCACAAAGGTGGCTGGTAAAACAGGAAGTCTCTTTGCAGAAGATACCATAATTGATGGCACAGTAATCGGAAGAGAGCAACAGCTTCTTGATAGAAGGACAGCTTCTGGGTAAGTAATGTGGGGGTTTTGTTACTAACTAGATTATGTTTTATAGCAGCAATATCCCAGAATTTAAAGCTACCTCAGTTCCTTTTGGTGCTTGCTTTGTCTGCGTAGTACTCCTGTGTAAATATGCGTGTGTTGTCAAGGCAGTTGGGGCTGGTGGGAGACATGTGATTCTGGCTGCTCAGTATGTCCTGCATGGAGAGACCCTCTTTCCGGCTGGTTATAATTTTCCCAAACTTCACTCAGGGTGACATTTTTCAGGAAAGATTCTGCATCAAGCTGAAAAAAATCTGGACAAAATTTGGCCAAAAGCTATTTCAAAAAGTTCAGAAGTGTGAAATTTGGGCATGGGAGCTAGTGGGGACAGGACAGGAGGTTTGGTCCTTAACAGCCCCAGTGCCACAGATTTTCTATCCTTATGAAAATTCACCCACATTCAGGTGACTTTATAAGCCTTAATATAATAATTATGGCTTACTGTTGCCCAGCCTGCCCTTGCTGCCTCATGACACATGGGATGAATTGGGCAAAGTTATTGGGAGCTGATCAGTATCTAAACCAGGAGCTGACATGAGAAAAATAGAGGAGGATTTGAAGATGAAGCTGGGATTGTATTTTACTGAGTGTTTATTAAAAAGAATGAAACTGAAGTAATTCCACACGATTACACAGAGCTCTAAAACAATTAGGAAATACCAACACAGAAGCACCTGTGCAGCCCAAGGATCTACCACACGATTGCAGATAACTTTTCTCGTGGCCCTATCTCATTCACTGCACAAACCAAACCTTCTCTAGGGATGATCCAGGGCTGAGTGCTGAAGGGACACTGCTGTCTGTAGATCCCTACCTCAAATGCGGAAGCAGTTTTGGGCATGGAACAGGGAAGAGCTACTGGCTGATGTTGGATGGGGTCATGGGCAGAAAGCTGCCTGGAAGTTCAGTGTCTGTATCTCCATGTGCTGCCTGGATAATCATTACCAAAACCAGTGCTGACTATGTGCCTTATTTTCTGGTTAAGATGGCACCTGATTTGCAGGAATACCCCAAATTCATAGCTGCAGCTGAGGTTTTCCTTTAAGCCCCAAAGGTGCTGTATGATGGTAAATCCTCCAAAAATCAGTTCCTTTTTTAAACCCAACCCTCAGAATGCATCAACGCATTTACTCTTGCCTTCCCAAACCTCAGTTCTTTTTCTGTACAATGCGGATAACACAGGCCCTTCATCTGGGTGTCTGGAGATAAACTTACCTTTATACAGCTTCATCTATGCGCGTGATGAATGCCACAGAAAAGACTTCTGGAAATGAGTCATTCTTTTTCCAGCAGAGGGTGTGAAATGTGGACAGTGAAAAAGGCATCCTCTCTAGGGACCAGGACTAGGAATTTGTCTCTCATCTGCTGTGAATACCAGGCTGATCCGTGAGCAAGAAGGGGACAATAACAGATGGCATTTGCTCCACCAGAGAGCACAATTCAAGCTGGCCATGAAAGCAAGTGGCACAGGACCTGGGCATTATGAGCTGAGGCATAAAGGTAGGGGGGAACAAAGGTTTTCTTTCCCTGGAATTCAGAGACAGCAAGAGCATCAGCCCAGAGACCCCTACTCAGAAGGCACAAGCACCCACCATTTTAGATAAAGAAGGTCACTATTAGCAGAATTAGGTTATGAGATGTGCCCCTGACCAATGGACATGGCAGTGCACTCATCAGGGTTAGAGGGACAGTACAGGCACCTGGATCACAAGGAGTTCTAGCCAACAGTGGAAGCTTCAAAGTCTTCGAATGAAGCTTTCTTTCATGCTGACAGGGGTCTGATGGCAGAGAAAAGAAGTGTACCTTCTCTTCACTAACTTTATGTACTTTTTGATGCAGAAAAGGAAAAGAAAAAGAATTATTGCATTCTCTCAGGTAGCATCTTGCCATAATGCTTGCTTATTATCCCTGCATCATAGCTGTTTGCTGTGTTTCTGCATGGATGCTGGGCTGCTGGCAGTACAATTCCTCCCTGTGCCTGCCCTGTGTGTCTGACCAGCAATGGCCCTGCCCTGCAGAGACAGGTTCCTCCCCGCCCTCTCAACCACTAGAGCAAACTTTGGCAAACATCGTAGTCCATGTTCCCTGCTTGCATGCTCTGCTATGGTATCCCTGTTGGGGTAAGTCAGTCTCAAGTTACATGTGAGGAGCAAAATGTGGACATAAAAGATGATTTAGAGGAGTGCTGCAAGCAGCTCCTCTTAGTTCTTTGCACCCTTTCCTCAAGTGATTTATCAAAGTCCATAGCCCCTGAGGAACACAGTCATACCATGACCAGGAGGCACATGGCTGCCAGCGTCCCTAGCTGGACATTAATATCCAGTATTGTGGATGGGGCCAATTCAGATCTGAGCTCTTCCAGCCAAGACAATGCTCACTGTGTCTCCTGTGCAGCAATGACGGCATTGCAAAACAGGTGCATACTGTTGAGCTAGCTACAAGGCAAGTCATGGGGGCTACGGAGCTGAGATATGATGAAATGGCTGTGGTCCATCCAGCCGCTCAAGTCTGTGGCAGGAGCAATGAACATGTAAGGTGTACAGACTGCTACCCAGCACAGACTTATTGTCATGAGAGAGGGGATGGCTGCCTCTGTCTCAGTCTACCACATTAATAACATTAATCTTTTCCTGGATCTATTCCTGAATTTTCAACAGTAGTTAGCCAAGCTACATGCCTGAATATGCTAAGCACTGCTTGTGTTGGCAGGTGCGGTAATGACCAAAGGTGGCCATACAAATCTATGCTGTTCTCACAACAACTTTTTTCCCAGGCTCCTTCAGTCTCCTACTGTTGTCACTAACACAGAAGATGGGTAAAGTCATAGGTAAGGGTTAGGTAACCCAAGGCCAAGTGTTTTGAGGGCAGCTTGATGGAGCAGACCTGACAGCTGAAGTAGGAGAACCACTCCTTGCTGGGGAAACCTTTGGTATCTGGAGCACCTGGGTAATTGCATCCCGCTAGAGAGAAAGTATGGTGCCTGGGAGACTTTGCTGGTGGAAGCTTGAACAGTGCAGTTGTCATTCACCTTTTAAATATGTCAGAATTAGATACCCCAATCAAAAAAAAATCCCTCTATGGGCCTCCCCAGTGGAAAACTGGTATTAGACACCTATCAGAGCTTGCACTGAGACATCTAACTTACAGCTACTGAAGCAGGGACAGATGAATCCTGGTCAGAAAGCACGGAGGTACCTCCTGAGCTTTGTTGCAGCCAAGCAGAGTTTTGATCGCTGCAGGCACCTCAGTCTGACACATAACCCTACAAAATCCCTGAGCAGATCCAGCTCCTAAGTAGCTCTGAGGCAGCAGTTTGGCACTAAATTTTCTGAAAGACCATTAAGTCAGCCCTGAGTTGATTTCTGAACTGATGTAGTCTTGTGTCAAGCAAGAATAGACAGCAAGATGCGCAAAAAAATCTTCTGGGACATGTTTGGATAGTGAAATGGACATGTGCTGCAAATCACCCATGGGATTTGTCCTCTGCCCTCCACTAGATCTCCCTCTCCCACAGCAATCCTGTGCAGTTATTGCAGAGCTGAAGCACACTGCTCTTTTGGCAGATGCTGAGCTTTATTGGCAGCCCGAAGTTCAAATTAAAATAAACAAAAAGTGCTTCCCAAACCTAGAGGCAGAAAAGAAGAGCTGCTACCTGGCATTTCAACAAGGAGAGAGATGGGGGACTGTGTCGTATTCCCAGTCTGCTCCTGACTCACTCTGTGACTGGGGTGAGTCACTTCCAAAGGTCTCTCCTTCTAATGTCCTCTCTGCTCTGCAGGGGATGGTAATGCTCCTGAAGGCTCTTGCAAAGCTCCATTAATTATTAAATGCCTTTAAATGTGTTACTGCCTGGGAGGAAACGCTTTGTGGAAACAGATCCCTCCTTTGTGGGCAGAAAACACTTCCAGGTTTGAAGAGAGCTTTAACTCACAGAAGTGCTCACTGAGTTGTAGGTTTTGTCTATGAAAATAGCTGAGAAAGGTGGTATCCTGTTCAAAGAATTACTGTGGCAATAAGACTTAGCATTAGCAGCCACATAGCTGCTAATCAAATCTGCTAAAATCAAATCTGTTAAAAACCTTAATCAGATTGTCGAGCAGCACATGATCCAGTACTGTAGAAAAGGCTAAACGTATTGCATCTACACATCATCCTCGCCAGCCCAAATTGCAAGAACATTAGAGAGTTAATTCAAGATTGTTTGACAAGATCTGCTTTTCTTAAACCTATGCTGACAGGTGTTAATTATCCTGCAGTCCATTAATTCTTCATCATTTTTCAACATCTTTCCAGCTGGAAGCAGTGATAATCCTCAGGTTTGGGAAACATTCCCATATGTTGTGCTGGAGCCCAGGGACAGTGGGAGACCTGCTGAGAAGATGTGACTGATGGAGTGGCCACCCCTCCCACTTGGACTTCTGTCCTCCTTCAGACTTCAACAGCATCCTTGGGGTCTCCCAGCAGTGTTTCTGGATTTTGCCTTTCAAAGAGCAGACATAATCCTGTCCTTTTTCATGTGTGAGGACCTTAGCCTTCCCAGACAGAGGGATTGGTGCTTTGTTAATTGAATTTTTTGCCTCCCTGCAGCTCTGGCTTTGCTCTGTGCCAACACTGGTGTGAGGAGGTGATACCAGGACCCTGTCATAGGAGTGACCTGTGACCAAGCTGTCTCCATCAAGGAAAAGAAACAGCTGGCAAAATCCAGCCCTATTGTTTCTCAGGTAACCCCACACCCATACCATCATGCCCATCCCCAAGTCCTTCCAGGTAAAGGTCTTTTGTTTGACAGAGCCCCTGCCCACAGCTGGTCTTGCCCTTTCTGTGCTCTGTTGCCTCTACGTCCTCAGTGAGGATATCTGCTGGGTCACAGGGACCAGCTCAGCCTGCCCCTCTTTCCCACCAGGCAGGTCTACCAGAACAGCTCTGCACCATGCACCGTTCCCCAGGGAGGTGAGGTGGGGCCTTCATCATCACACCTTTCCCCAGGCAGTGTGGTAATGAATTGTGCCATGCTCTGGCTATGTGGGTGCCAGCAGAGGGCAGGGACCACTGCCTCCTACTGTGCAGCCTGGGGAGATTCCTGCTGCATTACCCAGGAACAGGGCACCAACTGTGATAGCCTGCGCTGGGGTGAGTCAGGAGCTCACTCTCTTCCATGACATCCACCAAAGTGTCCCTGCAGTCACACATGTGAAGTCACACCCTGCATTGCAGGGACCGGCTGGCAGGGACCTCATCTGGAGTGGTGCCAGGCTGCCCAGGCCACTGGAGACACCCCTCTGGGCCACCACTGGAGATCCTGCAGAGATGACTTAGTGGGGCCAGTGAAGACAGCTTGAATGAAGGCTGGCTAACAGAGCATAAGCTCTTCACCAAAGTACCAAAATCAATTATTACAGGAATTAGAAACAGTGGGATTTATTGTCTTTTGAGGTAAGAATTGGCTCCAGCTTCATCTCAGTCATCATTGGCTCTCAACACCATAAATCCTGCTGTTCTCTTCAATACCTTTTATGGGAAGTGAAGAAATTCGTTAATTCCACATTGCTCCCTCCCCACTTACTAGTGCTATAAAGGATTGGGTAATTATGAATAAAACTGCCAGGCAAAATGAAACTTCTTCCTTAAAAATGTGTTTTAATTAACTCTGCTGGGTTCATGTGTTTCTTAGGAAGTGTTGATTATGCCTTGCTGACTCTGAGATCTGCTCTTATGGAGATAGGAGACCCCAGGCACTAACCTGGCCAAAGGGCTACAGAAGGGCCTTGTTTTCCCACTGGAGCTACCCTGGAAGATGATTGTCTTCTCTTCGTGGTAGTGAGGTGTTACTCCTCCAAGCTTGTTTAATCTATTTAAGCTGAGCAGCAAAGAAACAGAAAGCTATGCCTGAGGAAAGACTGAAGAGGAGAGCTTGGGGCTTGGTGGGTGAGTGATGGTGATGTGATAACCTCTGCACCACACGAAAGCAGTGAATGCAGCAGTGGGGAAGGATCCCTGGGGTGTTAGCCCTGTGATGTTATCTCAGCAGTACTCCTCTGAAGCTCAGTGCCAGAGCTGCAAGGTGGCAGAGAAGGGACAGGGGCAGAGACATGGCACAACTGGATGAGGAGATCTTCTCCCAAAGCCCTGCAGTACAGGGACGGGCTGCCAGCAGCTCCATGCTAGGAGGGAATCACCACCCCCAGTGCCTGCCCTCCTTCATCCACTCCCAGTGCTATGCTGCGAAATGGTGCTGATGCCTCAACAATTTTTATTTCCAGCAATTCTTCCCAATTGCCAGCTATCACATTTTTAATGTAACCAAATTTGCATAATGCTGAAGGCAAATTAATATGAAAATGGAGATATAAAATCTGACATTTCCTCCACAAAAAACCGAGAGAAAAACCCTGCCACATTTCCCAGCTAGACATAGTAGTAAGAAACCCCAGACTCAGAGCTGGTAGAGATGAAAATGCAGTTTCACACTCCATGGTAGTAGTGGGGGCTGTCTAGTGAGCAACATGCTCTGGCCTGCTTGGCACTTCTCACATCAGAAGAATGAAGGGGAAACTCCTGTGTGTGCAGTATTGCCAACAGCAAAAGCAAAGCCCCTGTTGAAGCCTCCAGCACTATGGGACATTTCACAAGTTCCGACTTTGCAATACAAGGCTCTCTAGATGGAGAATGAATCATGGTTTATGAATGCAAAATTAAAGAAAGGCAATTTTAAAATAAAATCTTATAGACTTGCATGACAAAATTTTACAGCAAATAGTAATGCCTCACTTCTCACCCTGCTATTTTCTGGCATGATGATGAAAGGCAGTAAATAAATACGTAAAAATAATAACTCTTCCAGACCTTGTAGCATTCATTTTAATAGATGCTGTTTAACTACACACAGAAATATAGATATCTATCTACCTTTCAAACGCTGGTTACAAAGATCGGGAAGGCTGCCAAGAAAATGTTTTTTTTTTGTCCCCAATAGATATCAAAAAAGAAACAATGTTGAAATTGCCTTTATTTTTTAATCCATAAATGTTTGTTACTGACAAAAGTGGAAAAATCCTGAAGACTCTAAATTTTACTAAACTGATAATATTTTTGTTTACAGTACATACAGAATGTGCTTTTATAGGTAAGTATACAACAAGAATAATACAGAGAAAAACAGTCAAATACTGCTCGTCTTGAAGCTTGTTTAATGGTTAACCAAGAGTCTGTGCAAAGTTACAGATACAAATGTACTTCCTCTTCAGTACTACTGTATAATAAACATGGAATCCATAAACTGGGCTAAAGCACAAAAATATCCACTTAACCCCTCTTAGGAAATATTGTCCCCCAAACTAAAAATATTACAGTAAGAAGTGTCTTTCTCAGAGCCAAGAAATTCTTGCTACAAAAATGTCTAACAGGTTTGCAGACAGAAGGTCAGGAGCCATTACAAAGCACATGGGCAGAGGATCAGGGTGGCGTGACGCATGTCTCCCTGCAGCGGAGGCTGTGGGGATGGAGACCTCCTGGACATCGTGCGGTCATGGCGGAGACATGGGACGCTGCTTTGCTGTCTGCTGAGAGCAGAGATCTCTTTCAGATTTACACTAACATGCTTGAATAGGATCGTCCAACTCTCCCCTTGCCCCCAGGCTGCCAGCGAGTGAAGTGTAGGTTGGTTTCCCCAGCCAGGTTTTGGGCTCGGTGAGGGCACCCCCTTGACAGCCATGAACCAGCTAAGGGAGACTGGGAACGATACCTTCTACCATCCACTTATGGACATATAACACAGAAGTGGCTGTTTTCTAAGAAGCAGCCCCAACACAGGCTTATTGCTAACAACACTTTTTATGAAAAAATTTAAGCCCCTTTCTCACCTATTTCCCCTACTAACTTTTCACTTTTCTGAAATATACTTGAACATGAAATCTGTATGTGTTAAATATATTTCAGCAGAGTCCCTCCTTCCAGATTAAGCACTAAATCTGAAACAAAACTAAGACAAGCTATTTCTCCATCACAGGAACTGAAGATGGCAAATTGATCACAAATTAGAACACTTACTTCAAATACAATTAAAGTTACCCTGTTTCATGATGATTTTGTTTGTTGTGGTGGAAGAAGACGAAGACATCTTCCCAGCTACCAGGAACTACCCATCTCTTACAAAAACTTGATGCCAGGCTCTTGCAGATTCCTGGTGGGAACGCTTCTGATAGACACAAGAACAGAAATATGCATGTGGGAAGCCCAGGTTCATGGGACGAACTTTGCAGCCAGCCAGGCTAGCAGAACAGTAGACAGAAATTAAATCTAGGCCAGGAAAGGAGGACTTACTCCCAGGTAACTGTCCTTGTTTCTTCCCACCCACCCACCCCCATCCCCAAATAACAGATCATCATTTATAAAAGGAACATTAAAACATTGAAAAATATTTCATTTTTCCTTAAAACACGATTCACTGGCATTAGAAGACTTTTATGACAAAATTTCCATTACATGTGGTGATCTGTGTGGTTCATTAAAAATAGTTTTCCACACTTCAAAGAGTGATTCAATATAGTTTGAAAGCTTAGATTGGTACAGGGTCAGTCAGAACTTAACGACCGTATTTTACAGTATGTATGTATATATATATGTGTTTGTGTGTATATACATATACGTACATGTATCTGTATTAATGAGAGAGTTGTATAAAATCCAGTGCAGCTCACTATTACGTGTTACTGCTTGGGGAATGCAAACAATTATCAGTTTGTAGAAAATAATATAAACTTTTCTACATCACCCTCCCTCAGTCCCTGCACATGCACTCTGGGAACTGGACGCTCCACAGATGTGTGTTTCCACCTGTGGGTTGGAGAAAAAGACAGATCAATTCTTCAGAGTATATTAGATTAATCAAGGCAGATTATATTTTACTGTACAGAGGAATGTGACTGCTTCCTGCTTTTCTCCTGAGTGCAGAATGTTATGGTGACTCAGACATGAGGAGAAGAAAGCAGAAAGGTCCAAGTGCAGGTAGCAGCATCCCTTAGCGCTGCTGCCTGCTAGGAACCCTGACCAGAAGGAGAGCAATTGGAAACCTGGGGAACTGCATGCCCCCACCCCAGCACTCTCATTCTGGACAGACACTGGATTGCAACACATCAGACATGATGTGGCAGGACAATGGTGACAAACAATATTAATAAAACTGCTTTGCTGTTCTACAGTGTCCGTTGTGAGGGGGTCTCAAAGCACTTCATAGACATTATGGTATGAACCCTCATAATGCCTCTGTGGAACAGGAAAGTGTTACCATTATCACCACATGTTGACCACAGGGAACTGAAGTGCTGGGGACCAGGCTGTGGATCATGACACCCAGTCCTGTATCAAGAGTCCTTCCAGTGACAAACTCTCAGAATGAGGAATGAGGAAAAAAATGACGTAAGAACACCTGTGCATGCTGCAATACACTTCTCTAGCTACCAACCCATTCCAGCACACAAAGCAAGCCATGGGAATTCATGATGCCCAAAACCAAACTGTGGTCTTCCAGGGCTTCGTGTCTTCCCAAAGAAATTTGATGAATATTTTCTGTGGTGGTGGCAGAGTCCCTGGAGAGATTTGGCCTAGAAAGGCTTTTTGATGGTTCTTATGGGACACATCTGCTTGAAATAGTTAAGTGGGTGGAAAAGATGAGGAAATGGGGCTAGGATTTCTTTGGAGGATTATTGCCCAGGTAGGACAAGTTAGCAGAGGGCCTGTGATATTTGTCAGTCAGAATAAGAGAAGGCTCTGAGGTCAAATGGCCTGGAGCACAGCACAGCATCTGCACAGGCTACTTGAGCGAAAAATCTCCATATTTGCATCTGTTCCAGCAGCTTCTTAGTTCACAAATGGAACATTTAGGCAAAGACTAGAGCTTCAGACATACAGCTATGGAAATGGAAAGAGAGGAGTGTTCACCTACCCGTGGCCTCACATGGTCACCTCTGCTCCTCCGGCTCTGCCACCTCAACTCCTGGAGACTCTAGGGTGGACTCTCCTCTCCCACAGTGTTCACATCTCCCTGCTTGCAGAGGGGAAGATCCTGGCTTTGCTTGGGCCAAGAGAGAATGGAAGAGCCCCAGAACCTCAGCAGGGACTGCCTCCACATCAGCCGTCTGCATTGCTCTTCTCTTCACAAGAGTCACAAACTTTGGTCTGTGGGAAGGTCAGCAAGGGCCGTATTTTCACAGGGATTGCCTTCTGTGAAGAAGTATCCA
Source organism: Balaeniceps rex (assembly GCA_013401315.1). Lineage (NCBI taxonomy): Eukaryota > Metazoa > Chordata > Aves > Pelecaniformes > Balaenicipitidae > Balaeniceps > Balaeniceps rex. Next base: position 84,794 of record VYZW01041466.1, on the reverse strand, counting down.
GTGACTGAGCTGAGGAGCTCGGAGGTAGTCAGGGGAGAGAAGTGTCCATCAAGGGAATGGGTCAGGAGATGAGGCTTGAGCCTTTTCCCTCTCATCCCTCCCATGCCATGAATTGCCACCCTGATCCATAGACAATTCTGCTTGTTGCCCAGAATGATTTTGCCCAAGGCTGCATGGTAATGACCATCTGAACCATGGAGACTAAGTAAGAGTCTTCCTTCCCAGCTCAGTTTCCATCAAACAAAACCCCAGTACTTCTCACAGATGGAGTCCTGTCCGAACACAGTCTCCATCAGGTGGGGCAGAAGAAAGCTCATGAGCTAAGACCAGCAGCCCCAGGACAGTCTGGGAAAGAGAAAGGCTGCATGGCCACCCCACTGAGGCCTACTTCTAAATCCCACCAGGGATGGGATTTAAATCCCGCAGCATGCTCCTCCTGCCTACCCTGCACCAGAAAAACCTGGTGCTCAATAATAAGCCTCCACACAAGACTCAAGCTCACAACAACCTACAGTCATCGTATGCTACAGGACTTACATGTTGAGCTGGGAACATCATTAAGGCCAGGAAGTGGGAAGTATTTGAGGGGAGGCAGAAGGGCAGAGCTAATTTAAATGAAGTTTAGTGAAGAGCCATGTAGGAAAAGACTCAGTGTGAGAATGTAGGACATGAAGAGAGAAGAACTGTATGGGAATGTGTTCACAGCCTGAAGTCAGTCGTCATTTCACCTGGAGGAGGGAGCATGCCTGCCGTTCGGATTGGCAGCATGGGTGTGTGCATGTGGTGGGGCTGGGAGTGCACACCATGGATGGTAAGTGCTGAAAAGCATCCAGCACTAACAGTTACAGCAATGGGTCTGGCTGGCCTTCAAAACCTCTGAGACCCTTTCCTGGCCGCAGAAGTGTGTTCTAGTGTGAGTTAGTTCTACAGAATTTGATAGGAACACAAACACCAGGAAAAAAACCAGAACAAAACCAAAACTAACAAAAGCGAAGCAAAGCCCAGTCTGGCTAGAAAGCCAAAGATAAAACTCTCACAAATTCTGGACCCACGAGTCTACGTTTTAAAGATTTTACAAATATACAGTGTCTAATTAGCATTATATCAGATATACAACATGCCCTTTTATTATAATTATGCTGGATATATAATTTATATGCATGAAATGTAACTGTCTTCATGGTTAGGATTTTACTCAGTGGAATTGGAATTTGGAAGGTTTTCTTGGGGGCCATTACATGAAGAGAAAATCACAGAAAATTACCGACCTACTTTTCAGTAGACAGACACCCTTAGCTTTGTGCTTCTGCTAAGGGCTAGAAAAAGATTTGCTACATATGGAGTCCTAGGTTGTAACTGAGAGGAGAAAATATGTTCAGAAACAGGGGAACTGGGCCAGTGGAAAATGCCATCAGGAAAATAAACTTCTCAGGAGAAATCCAGGCTCAGTGAAATGTGTGGCAGCCTTGCCTTGCAGGGATCTCAGTGGAGTCAGGACTTCCCCCAGCACAGGTCAGCAGTGTGAAGCTGAATGAACTCTGGTGCTTTAGGTTCAGCAGTGGCAAGAAGCTGGAGAAAGAGAAACCCTATTCCTCCTTCCTATTTACATGTTGGAGACATCAAGATACTAAAATGAATGGAGAAAAGGGTCTAACAAGCATTTCAGCATATTTGTGCTTATTGAACACATCAACCCCACTACTTCCTACACTGAGAGAGCAGGCGATTTGTAGGCACTAGTATATTTTTATCTTATGAGTATATTTAATATAAACTAAAACTTTATTTCTCAGCCAGTCTATTCTTGTCCCTAGATCTGCCAGTCCCCTAGGAAATTCTGCCCTTGAATTCGCTCCAAGGGTGAGGAAGAACAGATGTATGGGTGCTGGCTGATATTGAGCAGCCTGGAGGTAATCCCCAGCAGCCAGAAGCTTACCTACTTGCTACAGAAAGGCCAAACATGAGGGCTGGCATGAGGTCTGAGAACAGGGCCCCTTCCCGCCAGGATGGGGTGCTGCATTTCCTCCTCCCTGTCTTGCGCTGCATGAGACTGCTTCTACTTGTAGCAACTGAAAAGTCCTAAATTCATAAAAACAATGAGATAATGCAGGTGAGCCCTTGGAAGGAGCCATCTACTACTATGGCTTTCTTTGACAGAAACTGATGCACATCAGGAAATTTCCCCTATTATCCCTCACTATCATCTGTTTGCTTGCTTGGGTTCTTCTTATGTCACTGATGAAGGGGTGGTTTTAAAAACAACAACGTGGATGGGACTGTCAGAGAAGTCTTTTCAGACACTGAGTTATTAGAGGTTATCTTGGCCTATAAGGCCACTACAGTATGGGGTGCTGTGGCCACCCCAGTCCTTAATGAGTATCTACAATGCACGAGGTCATATCAAACAGTCACCTCTGTTTTGCTCGCTGTGCGGTAGTGATGGTGGTGTCCTGGAATATAATGCAGTTGTTCTACCGTGTTGTGCCTTCGGGAGGCAAATGCTTGGCGCTTGGCAGAGGTTGGGTTCATACCTAAGGTATTGTACAAGTTATTCGAGGCACTAGGATGGGAGTGCATTTTTGTCATCCTGTAGCGATCCAAGACCGGTGTTGATACAAAGACATCTGTGTGTGACAATGCCCGCGACATAGACTGCTCGGGGTACCCTGACCGCTCCGGGGAGAGCAGGGGGTCTTGGGAGTGGAGGCGCTCTGCAGACAAAAGCTGCTCATCTGAGAGGATCCGTTCATAGGACATGCTAAACTCCTCAGGCATGATCCTCTCAGGAGACAGCACTCTGTCCTGGGACATGGCCCTGATGGGACGGCGAGGCCTGTCCCTGTGGTTGGTTTGTTGAGACATTTTGATGACATTGATAGGGAGCGTGCCCCGGGCTGCCAGGTCAGGCAGGTGTCTCCTCCTCATGTAGTAGTCATCAGCCTCTTTGTCAGCTGTGGGAAAGAAAACGGAATAGTTAGAAACGTCAGCGTGTTGTACCAGGGGGTGAAAGGGGCCTGTGTACAGCACAGCCTTGGAGCAGCCTCCTGGTGAGACCCAAGGAACCATCTACCAGCAGCTGGACCTGGACATGGACATCCACATCAGGGTGCTACCTGCCAGAGAGATGCCAGCCGTGTGTGGGTTATGTTGCCATGGCCTTATGGCAGACAGAGAGTTATAATTGCATGCAGACAGGTACCTTCTCGCAATATGACACAACAGACTCCATATGCTGTTGAGTCCAGACTGTGGTATCACATGATTTAGACAAATGGCAAGTTATGGAGAAAATACCAAATGTCACCTTCACAATACATGGATAAAGAAAGCACAGGGAAGGTGAGCTGAGGCAGGCAAGTTCCCCATTTGAGGAAACTCATACCTCATTTCTGGCCTCAGATGTGGAGGTACTCTGGAATCCATGAGTGCCCTCATCACATTTTTAATCACTGTTTTTGAATATTTGTAAATGTGATCACAAAGCAGGTTTGGTGGGATGCTCTCTCTGAGACACTGAATCATCTGCTTAAGGTTTCATTTTCCATTTTTTCAGACACCTTGGTTGCTATCATAGAATTTATCCCATAGAAGGTTTCTTTCTCAGTTTGCTTCTTCTGTGTCTTAAATGATCTTTTTGTTGCACAGGAACAGCACACACACACACATATCCACCCTTCTCTTTTTGGCTTTCACACAAATGCCTCAGACTCAGAGAGGATGTTGGCTGCTGAGATGTACCCTGATATATTACTTTAATCATATAGCAGCTGGCATGATCTGATTCAACCAACTTGTAATTTGAAGAAGCAACTCCACAATTATTTCAGAAAAGAAACAAACAAACAACAACAGAAACACAAAAACTTTCTGGTAAACCCCTGTGATGTTCATATGCCTTAAATTGGGGTACTGGGATTACCTACCTGGAAGGAAGATTAGTCCTTGGGCTTCAAGCCCCGTGCAGCTTGTGAACTGTCATGATATACCTGTGGCTGCAGAGGTGTAAAGCATGGAACACCAGTCCTTTACCAGAAGTATACTGTCATAAGTAGAAGAGCACAACGCTGGCCTCCGTGGATCAGGTTTAGTGCTCAACACTGATCATCTGTATGAGCCTTGCTCCTCATTTCTTTGTCTGAGATGTTTTCTTGATGTGTCCAAAAGCATCTGCAATCCTTGGCTCATCAGTGACTTCAGAAGACTCCAGAGTGAGACTCATCCCAGACACCTGGCAGACAGCCATCCTCTCCTTGGAGAAGACAGCACAACACCCACTGGTGTGCAGGAAGGGTATTCCTCATGCAAAGGTAAAGCAAATTTCTCAACCTTACAGAGGAAACAAGGTCTCTTGCAAAGTAGCCTTATGGGAACAGCCTGGCATAGAGACCTACAGAGCTGGGAACACACACACATGACCCAGTAAGTGCTTTCCCTACCGGTCTTGAGCCAAGTGTTGATGGGCAAAGACATCATCTCCTGTATGTCCTGGCCAACTTCTGGGACCTATCATAAAATTCCTTTGGAAAGTCTTTTGCTTATAAGACAAGTATGATAAAAATACATGATAATAAAGAGGAACCCCATTGATTTTCTCAGCTCCAGTATTTTGTTCAGTAGTAGGTGACGTAAGATGGGAAAGCATCAGATGGTGGAAGAGGAAAATTTCACATGCATGGAGTTTCTGAGGATGTTTGAGTGACAAAAAAAGCCAAGCTCTGCTGCAGGACAGTCTGGGTAATCATGAGGTGGGTGAGGTAGATGGTCCCACTTCTGTTGCTTAGAGTCTCTGTAGGCATTGAACAGACCTAGTAGTTAAATATGGTGTGGAAATTTCCTATTTCCTCTGGCATAGCCATAAATATGTTTTATGCGCCACATTGGCTGAGAAGTGAAGACAATTGGCTGGCTGTCCCATGAGGCAGAGTGCTTTCAGAGGAAATGTCAATGCCTTATTATATGTGATTGGTACTGACAGCATCCCAGAAGTTTGCTCACAAGACAACAGTTATATATTAGTGCCTTAAGGTCTTCAGCCAAACCCCAGAGTGCTGTAAGCATCCTGTGCTGGATGATCTCACTCAATAATTTCCTCATCTCCTCTCCCACACATTCAGCGCTCTCTTCAATGCCCCCTGAACCCTGCTCCTCATGGTCCTGCAAACAGTCCATATAACCCAGAGGATCTGTGAGGAGGATGGTTGACCATCCTGTCTCAGAATCCGAAAGTACAAGCTGAGAATGTGTGCTGAAACACATGGCCTATTGGCACCACTGTTGCTGCCAACCTCTTCTTTATACCCTGCACAACTCCAAGGCATGAGGATTGCCCAGAACTCTCCTCTACTGGCATGTTTGCTGCTGGTGGGGTTTGCTCTCAAGAGCATGTATTGTAGGAATGAGTCTTTTTTTTGCAATCAAAACCTTCTTGGAAGAGTATCTTGTTGCAAATGTCAGCCAGCAGCTCCCCTGGCCTCAAACTCTTGTGCCTTTAAAATCACCTTCTAGGAAGCCTGAGAAGGACTGAGGAAATTCCATATAGCCAGAGTAATTTTAGATATTTTTATTGTATAAAGTGGCCATACATAGACTTGCACACACTTAGTGTACACAGGCTTGATAATGATGTTTGAGGCTGGGTGAAGAATAGGAGCTAAGCCATTAGCACTCTGGCACTTGGCCTCTGCTCTGGGTGAGAGAAGTTCCACTGGATTTGCCCAAGTGACTCTAAATAGATGTAATTAAAGCAGAGAACACCACAAATGGAGAAGTGCTTGGATGCTCACACCTGGCTGTGGTAATTGCCATCAGGAGCTAAAACAGCTTACGTGAGGCTTATAGTGGTCTGAGTCTGCTAGTGAGGAGGTAGAATCGGCTGATTAAAAGTGGTTTGAAGTTGTTCCTTGATAATTTGGATAAAAAATGCAGCATGCTCTACACTTTAAAAATTTTGCCAATTAGGAGCATTAAAAATATCCTTTCCTTCCCTCTTCCAACCCTGTAAACAGTATAGGATTATGCATGGCCTTTTGCTGGCAGTGGCTAAACCATTCAGGGAACTGATTTCATTTCAAAGGTGTTTCTAAGCTTGTACAGGCTGTCTCCTCCCGTGATACTGAGAGACACTTTTAGATGTTGGCACACCTATTCTAGGAACATTTTCAGGTGCAGACAAACATCTCCATCTCAAAGGAATCAAAGCCAAAACAACAGTTTCCTGTGAACAATATGCTGGTTTAAGCAGGCATTGGACAGACATTTAACAGGCTGTTGCCTTTGAAAGGTGGTATCAGTTCATGAGCACTGCTGAACCAGTCATGGCGAACTTAGCTTGATGAGAGGACAAGCGTACTGTATCACACGTGTGTCTTCGCATCGAGGGAGAAGCTCAGCACAGCTCTGTATCCGCAGCGTTTCTGCACCCGGGGAAAGCAGTGAAACAAACGCAGCTCCAGGATTTTGAGATTGGAGGCACCAGGTGCTTCATGCAGTGGGTGGGGGTGGGAACTGTGGAAATCTGGTTGCATAGTTTGCTAAAATCAAAATGTCTCCAGGACCTGAAGCCATCCAGACTGATTCATCTCATCCTTTTTGCACCAGCAAGTTCGCTGGGACACTAAGGCTCTGATACTGCTACCCCTTATCTTTCCACTGACGCTCATATGAAAACTGACATTTGTAATTTTAGCCAAATTAAAACTAAAATTAAATAGGTTCCTCCCTCATGGATGTACTTAAAAATTCAAAAATGTGTCCTAAGTGGATTCCAAAAGGCCATAATTGATGAGCAAACAGAAAGAAATCACTGGTCTATTGACTGACAGAAATGTCTCTTTTTTTAAGCCAGTCTCATACTTCTGGGGCTTCACTAACCTTTTTCAAACATATGGAAGTGGAATTACTGGAAAACACATTTTCTGCGCAATTTCTGCATTTTTTTCATTGTTTTTTTGTTTGGGATTTTTCCCCCCTTTCTTTTCTCCTTTGGCAATTTCTGGAACATTGACCAGGGCTAGTCTCACCAAACTTCAGGTGTGTTTGAGTGCTTCATCTGACTTGGCTTTAAGACAAGCTGATTTACCCTCAGGCAGCTTTTTCTTTTCCTTCCCATTTGGAGGGAGAGCCTCAAATGAGTGCTCTTACTCACACATCTCACCTCAACATGTCTAAGATGCCATTGCAGAAAAGCATAGCACAGCTGCTCTGACACTGTAATTAGAGAAACAAGGTACGTTTGTGGTTTTCTGGGAAGATAGTGTGGAAAAGCCAAGGATATTTTTCTTCCCATGGTTGTATGTTAACATGGTTAAAATATATGCACATGTGTATGTATATAAGGCCACCACAGTAAGTTCTTTGCTTTCTTAAAGGTAATTTCTTTGCTTTTCTTTCTCTGCAGCTCCAGTGTATTTCCTCTTTGGGCTTGTTTCTCCTGTTTTAATTGGTTTTAACATTTTCAAGCTGCCTAGTCATTTGTGATGATTCTTTAGCCAATACGAAGTGGTTTAATATGTCTGAAAATATTAGCTTCCTTCCTGACTGACCTTTCTCACTTCACTGGAAACAGCAATTCCCTGGAGCGCTGGGCAGGACAGAATTAGTACGGCTGCTCTTGTTCAGCCGTGTGTTCCCACACTGACCCACCACTGCTCTTCCCACATGCCAGCCTGACAGGGCTGCCCAGGCAAAGCTGGCACAGGCCTTCCCATGGAGGTGGTACCCTGCCCCCCAGAGATCCTCCTACCTGGCTTCACAGGCAGCAAGCCCAGATGAGTTTCCTGTTGTCTGTGGCCTGAAGTAAGAGCTGGGGAGGTAAATAGCCATGGAAGAAGAAAGCTCACTGCTTGCATGGGAACTGGTTCTGGCTGGCTTCTATGCAGCCAGCAACCTGTTTTCTACTGCTCTCTAAATGGCCTGGACATCTTCAAGCCCTTGCTTTGGAAGGAGAAGAAGCCATGGTGCTGCTTTCTCAGTCAAATGCCAGCAGAGGTGAGTGTCTGCCCTGCAAATCCAGCGGGGAGGAGCTCCCCTCCCCCAGCTGGGCGCATTCCCCAGGGATGCACAGGTACAGGCAGCAGGTATAGCTCATCTCTTCCTTGTTGCACAATTCACTTAGATGAGTCTCTTAAAGTGGGATGTACTTCATTAAGCTCTAGGCATCAAAAATCAGGCTTGTTATCCAGCAAAGAGCTAGGTAGCTTGCCAGATGAACTCTGGTGTCAATGAGAGACTGGGACCCTCAGAGGGTTTCTCATAAAATGGAGATGACTGGCCTTCTTCACTGATTTTATAGATGAAACAAAGAAACGAGATGCCTGATTGCTGGATGGATAAAGTAGGGTGAGGTTGATCTGACCATATCCTTGCTGAGCTCTGTCTCCTCATCTCTGGCAAGGAGATACTAAATATTCTTTCTTCCTGGATGTGCCTTGATTATTCAATTTAGATGTTCTTGGGCAGAAACTGTCTTTCACTATTTGTCTGTGCTAACTGTGGGAAAATAAGTGACCTTTAGCTGTCTGGCAAACCTGAAGAAACCCAGACAAATAGCTGGAACACAGATTAAAAAAGTATCTAGTGCCTTTTGTTTTACTCAAATAAAAATATTATGTTTGTTAATTAGCTCTTCACAACACTAGGGTTTTTTAACCATGGGAGGGAGTTCATTAGAAACAAGTAATTTTAAATATGAAAAATAAACCCCCAATAATTCATTTGCAAAGCCCAGAATTTAGATATTTTTCCAGATTTTGTGTTGCTTTTAGTTCCTTCATATGTCATGAAAATGATATTGCTGGCATTTTACAAAGCAAGGTCTAGGAGCTGGGTGCCTATTTTCCTTTGGCTTCAGAGAATACCAACTATAAGAAAGTGATTCAGTGATTCTAGAGGTGCTGGGTGTATGCAAGCCCAGTAGGAGCGTGGAGTGCTTAGCACTTTTAGAGCTGAATCTTCTTATTTAGTTACTCAAACAGATAGAATGAGGCAGTTGGTTTGGCATTTGACAGGTGCTTTACAAGAGGATGTGTTGGTGCCTTGAAAAGATGACTGAACTATGTCTAGACCTGTCATGGATGGGTAAATAGCTGGTATTTCTATCCCAGTGTGCAGGGATTCCCTTTGAGGGTTGATGCTGCTGAAAAGTTAAGGGGGTGAATGAACCCCACTCTAGCCAATGGCCAAAGACTAACTCTCACATTCTTAGGTTCAGGCTGACTACCAGGTATCCTCTGAATGGGGACAGGGATGCTAACTGTACAGAGGGTCAGGAAAAACTCAAGAGAGGGAGACTGACTATGCTCAGCACATTCTTGAGGACATTTAGGCTTGGCACCTTAACACAAGCCTATTTTTGTCATTTTAGACAAATATCTAGGAAATGCAGTGCTAGAGTTCAATACTTAATCCCTTCTGCTGTGATCTACTGAGGGGCAGGTTGGGCAGGTAGGAGCATGTCCTTTCTTCAACTGCTGAGCACAATTTTCTGCACCCAATGGGTCAGACTGCTAAGACTTAGTAAGGTATAGATCAGTGGACAGATGGCATTGCTTGGTGTGAGTGAATTTATATTCAGTGTGAATCAGGTAAGCATTGTAGGAGTAGGCAGAGGATAGTGTTCAAATCTGACATACATTTCCAGATGTTGGCTGTGGAAGGGGTGGGAGTTTCAGTTAGCATTCATTTGTGGGTTTTTTAGTGTTTCAGTGAGATACATCAATAACTTTAACATAGAGCTTAAGGAGATTTTACTGAGCATCTGTGCACAATATGTAAAGCAATAAATGAACCACAGGCTGGAAGAGGTCTTGACCATTCCCTGCATCATGACAGGAGCAGCCATTGTTGATGTTCCTGGTGAGCATTTCTCTAACCTGTTCTTAATGATGCTAGGACAGAGATTTCCCAGACTCTGAACGGGAAGTATGTATCCCAGGTGATCCCAGGCACTGCAAATCAATTACAAATGAAACAGCAGTTTTCGAGGCTATCTAGGGGGTATACTTTTTTGTGCTGAGAAATTTTCATTTCAGCTGAGAAATGAAAACAAATCATCACCTCAAAATGGGGACATCTTAAAGGAGTAATATTGCAATGCTGTGATTTCAAGGGTTTTCCAGTATCAGTTTTCCAGTATCATCAAAGCTGCTCGAGAACATGGACAGTTCATCACTGGGATGCAGCAAGAGAAAAATCCTTATGGTTGGCAGTGTGAGATCCAAATGTTATCAGGCAACAAAGTTCATGGCAGAAACAGAGTTGTGCGCATGGCACACTGAACAGGGAAGATGGCAGGCTCCAATCACAAAATACCTCATCTCTGTTCTCCAACACGATTAAGCACATACTTGCTTTTAAGCACATCAGATATATTTGTCTTAACATTAAACATGTACATAAATCCCACTCTGAAGCGCCAAGGATTGGGCTGAGATTTTTATGTGCTACATTTCCATTCCATTTTCTCTTCTGGAAAATCTTCCACACAGAGGTTTGTTATGGACAGTTCAAAGGCTTCCCTGCCACTTAATTTTGTGTGTCTCACTTAGCTGGCTAAATTGGGAATGCAGATTTTATATAGAATAAGGAAGTAGGATCTGCTCCTCATTCTCACCTACCTTCAATGAAGCTATTGAAAGTACAAACACCTAAGATATTTCTCTAAATTAGGCAGTGTGAATATGTGGCTGCATCCAGAAAATGATCATGGAAACACACTACAAACCTAGTGTCTGAGTCTGGAGAGAGCATTTGCTCACACAAGTATCATTTCTTTCATAATCCCACCAAAGCTGAAGACTTTGCCACCAGTAAAGGTGATGGGCTAGAGCATTACAGGAAAGTTGGCAGAACAATGCAATACATAAAATAGCAAGAAAGAACAGATGCTAACTAGTGTGAACAGGGCAGTGATCAACATGCTGAAATATCAGTGACGCACCATGGATCAGTGTATGACACAGGTCAGGACCAGATCCGGACAGGTACATCATGAAACATGGCAGATTGCAGCACTGCTCAAGGCAGGCAGATGTGCTCCTACTGAAATAGATGCTTCCAACCATTTCAGCAGCTTTCTGTTGGCCTGAGTTTGTCATCTGGTTCCAGCTACCCCCCCAGATATCTGCCCTGGGTACACCAAGGTGAGTTCAGCTGATCTGACGCAGCCACCTTGGCTCATCTTGGCTCCAGCAGAGAGAAAAAGGATTCTCGGGGGACACTATCAGGAGCAGATACGAGGCAGAGTAGTGGAAGGCAGCACAGCAAGGAGGTCAGTAAGAAAATAGCCACATGTGTTCTCACAGTAATGAAGTGACTCTTTCTCTGTACTCTTCTTGATGAGAAGTGACAGCCAAAAGAATCATTACCAGAGATGCCACCTTGGTCAGTGCAACGACAGAGAGATTATTGCCTTAACATTGTGCCCGCTGCAGCTTACAAGCCAATGAGATACAAAGGAAATGAAATGAGCTGACACCTACTTAGTCTCTTCAGAGAAGAATATTTACTTGGGTTTGTCTTGACGGCAGACTCATAGGATGGTGGGAGGTGAGAGAGGTTCTGGAAGGACCGGGAGAAGGACAGATCATAGGGTTCGGTGGCAGAAGTAAGGATGTTGTTCATTCGTGGCTTGTCTGAAAAAAATAACAACAGAGAAAAGCATATCCACAGTGTGCACCAAAACAAGTTGAGAGAGGCAAGCCATTCCCACAAACTCGAGCAGGGAGAAGAGCTGTATCTGAGCCAGCCTCAGTGACAGGCTGTTGGACATAATTCAAACTGGTGCTGGCAGATCGGTGAAACATGGATCCTGTGGCATTGTTTCCTTGTCCACAGTGATTATGGAGAGAAGCAAACTTCTGCCTTGAAAGCACGTGGACCAGCCAGCCCTTCTCACAGCGGGACAGAGGGTCTGGTGGACTGTGAGTCACCTCACTTACCATGGAGGGCTGTGTCACAGTGCTGTGGACTGACCCCACTGCAGCCTGCATGAGTTTCGGCAGCATCACCTACCTTTATCCCAGCAAGCTGTGCTTTCCCCACCCTCAGAGCCATGGGAATGAATCTATGGGGTTATTTTAGCTGGGGCCGATAATCAAATTGCTCTCTCATCATGCCAGATTTCTGATTAATGCTCTGAACCTGGAGGCTCCTGGGCAAAGCCATTTCATGGCCCCAGGGGTTCTGGTGGGCTTTAGAGATGGCCATGGTTCCCCTGCACACAGGAAAATGTGAAGCGGAGCTGTGGGGTGCACATCTAGGTGCAGACAGAAGACAAGGCAAGGTTTGGAGAGGTTCCTGAAGAAGGAAAGGAGGTGCCATCCCTGAGGGGTGTAGGATGCCCCTCTATTTATTTAAATTTTGTTGGTCACTGAAGGAGTCCCCAGCCAGTGTCAAAATGTCCACTGTCAGGATGCTAATGCTGACGGCACTGTCAATAAAGATCAGCACTGAACCTGGATGTTAGAAGTCAAGTCCAGACAATCTGCAGAGTTTGTCTGGTATTGAAATCATGGTCCTTTGCTGCAAGCTGGATGGGAAATGGTCTTTCATCAGCTCAGCCAAGGGAAAGGGACCTGTTGAATTGTATTTATAACTCCCAGGTGTTCAGATATTAAAATAGGCAGGGATAAGCCTATTAAAAATAGCAAGATCTTCAATTATTAGAAGCAAAGCTAGAACAGACTACAGTGGGCTCTGTGGGAACTTGCAGCAGTGATGGGATTACATTACCTGGGTCAAAAGGCCAAGGAGGTAGCCACTTCAAGTATGGTCTGAAAATGAAATCAGAGGTCTAAGTTCTCTGATACAGCTGAGGAGTGGCAGAATGCCCAAGTCTTGGGTTCACACATTCCTGTTGTGCACCCCTCTAAAGTGTGCTCATGAAGAGCAATGCAACATGTGCTCAATATGCACTCATGTGCCTCAAGACCCTCTTACCTCCTCTGAAACATGGGCTGGTTAAAGTTAAAGTACAGCTTCTGCCCAAAAGTAATTGAGTGGCAGGGGAATTTCACCTCAACAAATGTGTTGGCTTTGTGCAGTGTCCAAATATTTGCTAACTTCCCTCATCTCCCACAAAAATTTAAAACAAAATCCACCCAAGCAGAGTGCAGATATTTCAGAAGACATTTTTCTAGAGTCACAGATTAAACTGTTTCCTGAAAAAAAATTTGCAGGATTCAGGCTATCTCCTGCCTGCTGCCTTTCTCCTCCGTGGAGTCCTGTTTGCATTAGACAACAGAATATCTTCCTCCCCTCCGAGTGCTCACATTTCACTACATCTTTGGTTCTCTCTGTTGCCTAGAAATGGACCCAGCAGTTCCCACGTATGTCTGTGCATGGGGGTGCAGAGCTGCCTCCAAAACTTTTCTCCCACTGTGACTTCCCCTAGGTATTTTAAACCTTCTGTCACCTACCCTTCACATTGCACACATGCTTCTCTGTCAAAGACAGGCTGAGACAGTGTTGTCTTCCGGCACAAACCTGCTCATGATTTCCCAAAGCCAGCATGGTCAGAGCACTCCTCTGCACCTCTCAGAAGACTTACATGCCCAGTGCTCAATTTAGAGGCACCTGAGCCATTTGGGGTATGCCATGGTATCTAAGACACCCACAAAGGGCTCAAAGGAGTGATGTGGGACCTATCAGAGATCTGATGCCACCCATGTTTAGGCATTTGAATTACAACTACTATATCAACAAAACCAACATTTGCTCCTTCCTGGCCCTGTCGTCACTGATTCCATGCACTCTGCTGCTCCATGAGCTTCCTCAAAACGAAGCTTCCTGTAGAACAAATCACAAGAGTGCACTCTTTCCCAGCTATGTCCAGGGTATGACAACAGCTTCACCTCTCCTTGAACACCAGTCTGGTACCCAGCATGAGATACCCCACCTTGTGCAATCCCCCACCACTGCCAGCACCGCAAGGTGAGGGGGAAGGAAACTGCTCTGTCAAGAACAGGGGCTTGGAACACTTCAGCAAGCACTTGCATGGTGTCCTCTGGGCTCAACAACTGTCAGCCACCCCACAGAAAAGGAACAGACCAGCCCTCTGCCAAAGTATCATTTAGTTCCCAGTTCTGAGAAATTATGAGGCACTTTCTTAAGGAATTTAGCAATGGTGAAAATTTCCCCTTAACAATGCAATAACCATCTTGGTTAATAAACTCTTCTTTCCTATTGCTTATGTATGTCTCCGCAGTCCTGGAATCGAGTTATTACCTGGCAAAAAGAACATAGCCCCAAGAGAGCACATAGCTAATGTGTCATCTCTCTGAGAACATTATTTTCTTGCTGATGACTTCAATCCATGTCTAATAGACTGACTGCAGGATTAGAAAGTGCATCATATTCATCAGGGCGCTGGAAACAATTGATTAGATATTATCCATTAAACAGAGACTATATCAGCATTGAAACTATGTCCCCACTCCTATTTGTGCTTGTGTGGCAAGGACCCTGGGGTAACATCTCTTTGCAAATTTCTCAGCCAGAACCTGTATCTAATCTCCATTTTGTATGGAGGTTTGGACATGCTGAAATAAGCCCAGTCATATGTATGGAATTTGTGTTCAGTGCCAAAGCAGGAACATTAATTGACTGCTTGTATGAGGTGTGTGAAATTAAGCGCCACACATTTATCTGATAGGCTTGTACAGAATCAGTACATCTTCTTACTGCTTTTTCCATCCAGTCAGTCAGGAACAGACCGTAACAATTTTGGCAAATGAGAAGTCACCTTGAAATCCACTACCCATCATTCAGCAAAATAAGGGATAAACTGAAATGACCAAAGATAATTTCAGATGTCTTTTGCATAATGTAGTTTGAGGGCAAGATCAGAGAACTGAGAGACTCTAGTAAGGAGAAATATCTTGTGCAATTTATATTCTGGGACCAATTCAGCAGAAGTTTCTTAGTAGTTCTTCACTCCTGCAATATATTTGAGTCACGCTTTTCTCTGGTTTCTCTCCTTTTTGTTTGTGGTGTTTGTTGGCTTCTATGGAAGATGCAGGACATAATTAATTAACAGGATGTAAATAAAAAGGTCTTCCCATTCCCTGCAAGGCAGCTGAGGCTGTAGGCTGCCCTGTTCCCCAAGCACTCCCACTCATTCCAGTCCAGCTCTACATTCTGGGCAATGGGAGATGACCACTGGAAAATGGACAATGACCCATGGTTACTGGGATTACCTTTGAAAGTCAGTCCACATTTTCCTCACCAGCATCCTGCAGCCACATGCCATTTTATGCCTTTCTGATACATCATGCATTCTGGGCACAATTTGCAGTTATTTGCAGAGGAACATGGAGGAAATGAAGCTCACCCAGTGCACAGCATATACAACAGAGATGGGAACATCATCCAGCAGTGTAATTTCTCTTGGTTTCTAAATTCTCTTTGCTACAGCCTCAAAGCAACCACACCTTTTTACAGCCAATGCAACATCTTAAAATTCTGCCAGTGTCTCTCTGATTAATTCAGCAGGAGAGGGCTCAACTCTGCAGCATTTCCTCACCTACTGAGCACCAGTGGTTTCACAGTGCTCTGACCAGAGTGTCATGTTGCTCCAGCCACTGGCAGGTCTGGTAGCATGGCACAGAACTGCCAAAAACTCACTAGGTTGTACAATGTTGGCACGATAAGTTCAGGAAGGGAGCAGGCAACTCTGTGGAGAAAGAGTCTTCCTTTGCAGCTCTAATCTCTCTTCTTTGACACCTACCAAGCAAGAACTGTGCATTTCTTCTGCTTCATGAGCCAGACTTGTTGGGCCAGTCCAAACCCTGTTGTATTTCCATGAGAACCAGTAGACTTATGGGCCAGGCTCAGGAAGGCTTCCCTGCTCCATTCGGACCAGGCTCTTGCATAAAAACTTGAGAAAGTGCTGCCCTGGGGCAGACTGGCAGAGAACTCTGCACCTGAGGAACCAGGAGCACTGCTTTCACTGATGGGCTGCCAGAGGAACATGTTCCCTGCTACATCCTGTATCCTGAAAAGGACATACAGACTACAATTGGCATGTCACCGCATGTATGTTAGGGGGCTGCAGTTCCCTCTATGCATTGAGGATTGCAATTACATCTGGCCTCTGAGTGGACATATGGATTCACTCTGCTTTATGCATGTGCTTGACTGCTTCATAATCTATGAAGGAAAGAAAGTCACTCTAAGTTGAGGGAGACCCTCATTTCATTGTTAGTGCTTTGCAAACTTTCTGCAAGCACAGGTCTCAGAAACAGTTTCAGGATATCTAAAGCCGGAGCCTTGTGTTGTGGAGATTAGACCTGAAGTCTTCTTGAAATGTCTTACTCTGCCTCTGTTCTTGGAACACACTTTCTGTTTCAAAGTGTGTTTACATGAGGCACAGAAACTTTCATGTACAAGGACAAGAGCAGATGATACCCAAGACAAAAAAAGTGAATTTATGGCAAAGTTTTAAACAAAGCTCAAGTGGCAAAAGGGATGTGCTCCATATTTGCATATGAGTCTGCACATATGTTGTGTGAATTTTGCAAGACATTTCAACAGATGCCTTTTAAAACATTCACCCAGAGAAAGCAAACAATGTCACCTAGGAGAAGCTGATACAACGAAGCCTTCTGCTGCTCAGCTTCAGCTCAGCGTAGCTTCAGTCCTCTGTCAAAGCACACACTGCTCCCCCAGCACGGCCTTCTGCTCAGCCATTTGAAGGCTCAGACACAAAGTCTTCTCTGATTCTGATGCACATTCTTACAAAGGACCACATTCCTCAGCAAAATCTGATAGTAGTTGATGACGTTTTGTAGTCTTCTGTGCCAAGACTTAGCACCTCCTGAGCCATCCTGGAAGTGACACACTGTTACAGCAGGCAAAGAACTGATGTTCACAGACTCAAATTAAAATTTATGACATAAATCTTCAGTGTTTGTGGGGGGCACTATCTGTGTTTTCACACTTCTTTTTTTATGTTACAAACATGGTTATTAATAGTCTTTTGCATCTCTCATGAAGAATCTCGAAGAGGTTTATACATTTCCAGGTCAGATCCTTTGTGGTGTAAATCAGCAGCTCTCCAGTGAATAGCTGCCCTCATTTGTAAGAGCTGGAGATGTGGGATTTTAAATTAAGTCAGTGATAAAAAACGTCTGCATATCAGGTTGGAGCTAGGATTAGGTCTTTCAGGCTCATGGCTGAGAACTGATCAGCAAGCTGAAGGGGTAAGATGCAAAGAGGATGAGATATACCAGCACATTGCAAGATGATGCCCTTAAATGCTACAATATAGGCACACAGCATAACAACATACCTGAATCGTATCACCCAGGGGCTATTAACATGGAGATGCTTCTGAGTACACCAAGTGCTTAACTGAACATAGCATAGTTACACACTACAACACAGAGTGAGAAGAATAATGTTGCCAATTAAAATCAAAGGAAAAACTACAGAAAGTAGAATTGCACTTAGCAATCACAGCAAAAGATATATTCACTTCTCCCTGAGTTTGCTGCTTTTTCATGGGGATGCAGAAAACAACGCATGGCTCTGGCACCAGAGCAGCCAGCATGTAGAACTGTGCAGAACTGGAACTAGGTAGGACTCATTCTTGCTGAATTTGAGACTGTGTAATTGAAAACTGTCAGCCTGTTAACTCCTTCCACCTCTGCGAGAGCCTCATGCTCAAAGCTTGCCATTGCATGGAGAGGAAGCTGGTTCAAAAAGGAAAATGCATTAGCATGTTTGGTCCTGGCAGCAGAAAAACAAGGTCAGTACACCAAAACTAGCTCTAGCTGCTAAGAGAAACAAATCATCCATCCTGAATAGGCTATGTGTGACTAGGGTGAGGCACAAGCCTCCAGACAGGCTGAAGGCAATGCAGGGACCACCACAACCTTCTGGCAGAGTCATACAGAGCTCCACACTGGTAGCACTTCGATCAATGCAAATGGCAAAAACCCCCTTTGTCTCAGCAGTTTTACATGCTCTGATTTTTAGAATGCTGTGATTTTACCTCCAGAACTTTCGATCTTTTTCACTGGTCTCACATTCACTAGGAATAAAGACGCTGCTTCCCCTTGCTTACAGTCCAAGATATTCTGCTTCTGTAAGAGGAACCTGAGGCCAGTGTCAGAGCTATTCAGCTCATGTTGGCCTTTTGCTTAACAACTGTATTGTCACAGAGAAGCTCCTCAGGTTCCTCCCTCAGGTGATGTTGGAGACACAGTTACACAGCTGAGTTTTACTCCATGAGCCTCAGTGTTTTATTTCTGATAGTCACTTGGGTGGAACAAGGGCCATGTCATGGGTGGCATAACAGTATTCATCTGCAAGTTAAGGCCTCCATACTCAGCAGATGGGCTGCACCTCAAGTTGGGAGACTGTTTTAGCTCTGCTATACTAAGACCATGAAAAGAATTATTTCTTTGTCCAAACACACAGTGTATTTAGTCTAAAAAGTAAAAACCAGTTGCTTCAGTGCTGAGCACTTTAAAGGAAGTTGCCACTGAAGTCCTTTATCTGTTCTCAGTCCCAGGGTTATCTGGGGGGCCCAGCCTTCTACATCACTGACTAAAGGAAGGTCAGCCCACGTCATCAGAATCTAGTCACATTGCTTAAGTCCAACCACGGCCCCAACTAACAAATACATTCCCTGCACAGAGGTTGGCTCTGCACTGTAGGACATTGTTAGCAAATTCTCAGGTCAAGACGGGTAAATGGCAATCCTGATTCATTAACGGCTTTGCTCCAATCTGCTTTGTGTAACTGGAGCTGTATTGCAACACAACAATCTGTGTACTTTGCTTTGCAAAGTTGGTGCACGAAGCAGCTGAATCATCAACTGGTATCCCCATCACAAATGGCAACTTGCATGCATCAAAAAGCTGGCAGTGTTGTTCTGTCTTGTCAGATTACCTGGTTCATCTCTCTTCCCACTTTCATTAAAGCCGCACTGCTTTGCAGAAAGAGCAGTGTACATAATGCGTCTGTTTGTTCTGTAGGTTGTATTCTAGAGATCTGATTATCTTCTATTTCCTCACATATATTTCTACTGGGGATAAATCTAATTTAAGCAGTCCTTAATTGTTACAATTTTGTAAATAGAGTCTTAAACACAATAGACACAAAACTCTCAACAAATTGCTGGAGGAGATGTAACAGTATAGGGAATCATTTTTGTATCTTCTGGGATTGTCCTAAATTGAAGCTTCTGGTCTGGTGTTAGAAAATTGATGCAAGAATTATTTCAGCAATATATACCCCAAAGCCCTATTACCATGTGAGAAGGAAGATGCCCTGGATTTTTGAAATGAAGAAAAGAGAAAGAAGGAAGAAAAGAAGGAAAGAAAAGAAAGAAAAGAAAAAAGATAAAAGAAAAAGAAAGAAGGAAAGAAGGAAGGAAGGAAGGAAGGAAGGAAGCTATCAAAGAAAAAAAGAAAAAAGAAAAAGATAGAAAGAAAGGAAGGAAGGAAGGAAGAAAGAAGGGAAGGAAGGAAGGAAGAAAGAAGGGAAGGAAGGAAGGAAGAAAGGAAGAAGGAAAGAAAGAAAAAAGAAATAAAGAAGGAAAGAGAAGAGAGAAAAACAGAAAGGAAGGATGGATGGAAGAAAAGAAGAAAGAGAAAGAGAAACAAGGAAAGGAAGGAAGGAAGGAAGGAAGGAAGGAAGGAAGACACATACATACACATGTATGTAGGAATTTATTTCCCATATAAAGTTCATATGGGTGCAGCTATAAAATAAAATTTGCCTCTATCAGAGCAAACCCAGACATCATCTATGGAAAAATACTTGGCCAAATTAAAAACTTGAAGTGAAGCCATTTGTTGCTTATGATGGTTTACCAAGTATTTTTATCAAATGCAGTGAACTGACATAAAAATGATGATCTGAACTTCCTACTAGCTATATTATTTAGCAATGTGCTTTTTATTCATATAGATGTAAAAAAGGTTTATACAAGACTATTTTGGTTAGCATAATTAAATATGCATTAAATATAATGAGATGAAACTTCAGTAGCAGTAAAAAAATAAAGTAATAAGCTTTGCAGAAACTGAGCCCAGGCAGTCAACATATATTTCTGTTATAGTTAATGCTACACTGTCTCAGTTCTATTTTGTGCCCCTAGCTTCTTTTTTTTTTTTCATATTTTAATGTTTTTATAGGAAAATAATTTTATGTGCTTATTTTGTATAAAGACTGAATAGCTAAGCAAGATAAATTAATATATCAAAAGATTTACCTGCATTTCATATGTAAAACTTAGTTGTGCTTAGAAACTAGTACCTGAGCACTCACATTCACCTTTTACATACAAATTCACTACATTTCCAAAAACTGCTGTAGAGTTCTTCATTTGCAGCTAAACTCTGCAGCCAATGTAAAACTACAGTCTAGAGCTAAGGAAACCCACATCAAACTTCTGATTTCAGTGGAATTGGGGTCTGAAGTCCGTCACTGAAAGCAGAATTTAGGCTGAGGTTTCTGAAGTACTGTAGATATCTCTATAATGGGACATTCAGTGTCCTAAAAGTGAATTAGGTGCATGAATAGACCGACACCAGAAGAAAATCAACAGACTTCTTTAAGATGTGGGATACTCAAAGTCACCCTGGCTAATTCAGAGCCCTCAACAGCAGCAGAGATTAAATCCTGGTATTGCAGACCACAGGTTGACAGTGTCACTTGGCTGTGGTCATTTCTCTTGATCTCCATTGGAAATTGTTTTCCCTGACATATCACATTTTCCAAAAACAGGACAGACATACATTTCACCCCTCTGCAAACCCTCTGTGCCAGCCAGGCAGTGATTAAAGGGACATTCTTATGGCTCTGTGTTAACTGTGCTACGAACAGCACCATGCTAATTAAACGATAGCAGTCTGACAGAATAGATTATATGCGATACTACCATTAATTAGTAGTTATTCCTTCCTGCATTGGAAGAGTTCCATGTAATCACATCAGTGATCTCATGGATGCACAACCGACTGTGATGGGCATACCCTTTGCATTAAGAAGCTGTGCGCCAAGAGTGGCAAATCCCCAGGCCAGGTTAAAACAGAGGGTCTTGGGGTTTTAACCCTGGGAACCTGAAGTTGTAGCTGAACAGCTCAGAGACCTAAGGTCGAATCTGCTTTTTCTTTTTTTTCTGGTTCATGGGGAGCATATGTTGTCCTTACGCCTTTTACTTTGTTTCTTTGCAGGTAAAAAACTGCCACAGTAATACAAAAGTGTGCTTGCATATGGTGCTGATAGACCTTATGTGCATTCATAGAGGGCCTACCACAGTGGCATCTGCAGGGAGCAGGACATAGGCAACCGGGTAGCATCAGTCCATGGAAACAGATGTTTACTATCCTCTGCCTTTCTCAGCTGAACAAAGAAAATGTTGCTGATAGGGTTACAGTGGTTTGTTCCCAGAACGCTGTTTGGTGCAATGGCTGCCTCACTGTACATCTGAATCACTCCCGCACACTATGATCCTGTTATGATTCCCAAGACCTTTGGGGAAACCAATGGATTGGTGCCATTTGCTCTACTTTTGCAAAGGACTAGCCAGTACAGGAAGGGGAAAGGGGAGCACAGGAAACTTGGCTTTCACCCCTCCTCCATGAGGAGGTCTCTTGCAGAGCCCTGGGCCCCATGTCTGCCACAAATGGGTTGTGGAAAGCCTCCACTGCTCAGTCCCAGGGTTGTATGAGTTTGAAGAATCATTGCAACAGGAATTATAGGAGAAGGTAAGAAACCTGTGAAGTTCCTATGATGGTAGGAGACAGGAGAGACATCACCAGCCCTCAGCAGCTGAGTTCTCATCCTGACAGGTATTCCAGTTTGCAACAGCTCATGCTTCCCTTCACATATACCAGGTCAAGTGCGTCCTTGCTGAGTGAGGCAGCCCTTGGGGAGGCTGTGGGGAGCTCCTCCAGGCACAGGAGGCATTTCTGGCTGTTCAGGCTGAAGTGTTACTTGTTTGGTGACAAGTCACCTACAACTACTGCCCTGCCTGCTCTATGCTGGTAGCCTGAGAACCTTTCTCTGCTTGTTTTACTTTAGTTAAGAGTGAACTGAAATCAGGTCATGTGCAACGCAGGGCATGTCTTGAGCCTCACACTGGCTCCTTGCCCTTCTTCTGCTCCTTTCAGATGGTATCACTACATGGTGGGTGCTAGAGACAGGCTAAGGGACAGAGCTCATGAACATGGTTCTCAGAAAGGCAGCTCATGTCCACCTACAAATTTGCATAATCACACAGAAAATATACACCATATCCTACCCAGGAAGGGAATTAAATTAAACCTGTAGTGTTGCTGAACTATCTCAGAATTTCAGCAGTAATTATGAATACTGTAAGCTCTTTTGATGCCATATTTGAAAGGTCCAAATATCTTTTTAGACTCACCAAGCAATGGCTCACCAGCAACAGCACACATGAATATCATGAACAAAAGCATCCATGACCATATGGATAACTTGGGAATAAAATATAACTCTGAATCATACAGTTATTTGTAGTCAGATCATTCAAGTCATTTTGTACAACCAAACTATTAAGATACAGTAAATGCAAGAAATGAGTGGAGAAAAAAAAGTGAAAGTTTCTAATCCAAGATCATGAGTATATCTGCTTTGATTTTTGTCTCTCAAGTACATAAAAAAGAAAAGCATCTGTCAGGGCCAGAGGGAAGTTTAACTGTTTTAGCGCATGTTGTTACCTTGAGTTATTGAATGTAATAGGGACCTGATGATGGAGCTACATTAAAACTTCTGGGCAGACACAGGTAAATGGGACTCATCTGGCTCTGCTGCGGCAGATCTCAGAACCCAGCATGTGCTAGATTTGAAGAACAAGTAGTAAGACCAGAGAGAAGACAATACAATTTCAACCCTGTTACTCCATCTTTTTCTTCTTTTCTTTTTCTCAGGAAAGTAAAAAAGTAAACAAAACAAGTAGTCTGAAGAGCATTTGAGGCTGTCAATTCAGGTTCAATAAATACTCCTCTGTTACTGCCAGGTTTAAAGCTGACGTTGTTTCTCCTGTGTTTTTTGGGAGACAGAAAAAAAAACACTAATAATGTAGTCTTAAAACTGAAAGTAACTTGCAGGCTGAGGAGCTGCCTGACCCACCTTCTAGGAAAGAGAAACACCAAAGGTTTTAGGTGACCTTTTCAAGGGCAATTGTTCTCCCACCCTTTTTTGCAGCAAAGAAACATGGCAATTTCTATACAAGCACACACAACTCACAATAAATCAATTCCAGAATAGTTACCAAGATGAAGTTTCAGAATTACAAACAAATGCCAGCACAAAAACAGTAACAAATACAGAGATCCAGAGATACAAGAAGTGTATAATAAGATGAGATTTACCCATCACTTACTGGTTCCCCAGCAGAAGGTAGGTTCCAGCTGCAAATGCTGGAGGAATTTATCACATTCAAAGGGTAAAGGGTGCAGGAAAGAACAAGGACAAGACCAAGACAAGGTAGCAGCAGAAGGGGGAAGAAAG
Source organism: Balaeniceps rex (assembly GCA_013401315.1). Lineage (NCBI taxonomy): Eukaryota > Metazoa > Chordata > Aves > Pelecaniformes > Balaenicipitidae > Balaeniceps > Balaeniceps rex. The sequence continues at coordinate 61,307 of VYZW01041466.1, read as the reverse complement.
CAGAGAGGACCTGGGGGTTCATTCAGAGGTTGGATGATTGCACAGAGGCAGGGGCAACCACTGATTTGGGTGGCAGTGACTGGTTTGCAGCCAGGAAGCTGCAGGTGATTTGACTGTGTGGTCTGTGCTACAATGCAGGGAGGGACATGCTGCCCACACTGAGCTGCTAATCTGGGGCCAAGGAAATCAAAAGGAGCAGGGAGCTAGGGCAGAGGAGACAGAAGGGCTGGAGGGACAGGGCTGAGCATAGAGGGGCAGGATTTCTGGCCATAGAGGATGTGAAGAAACGTCTCCAGGCTGGGATGAGGTGGTGGAAACAAACGGGAAAACAAAGGAGTGTCTTTGAACAGCTTCTGAACTCTTGAAACTGGCTAAAGGATGACATGGGCCATCCCCAAGTTTATTAGGTCAAGAGGGCTGGATAGAGAGGTGCCAATAAATGTGCTGAACCATGTGCAGAGGTAAGACAAATGAAAATCATGTTTTTTCAGAGCTCAGCAAGAGCACTGTCAGAGGGGGTATTAACACATGTGAAGCTGTTTGGATAGAAAGCCTAGGGAAGCTTTGGAGGAACTCTGGAAAGGCTGCTCTCACCCTTTAGAGGGGTGACCAGGCAGGTTATATGGTAGTGATAGGCCAGACAGGTTATATGGTGGTGATAGGCTTCCCCAGACATCTCCTGACGTGTCACTTCTGAGGTTATGGGGATAGGTCAGTGCTGGTCTGCCCTGTGGTGGGCGTAGGGACATGAAAGGTGATCTGGGTTTCATAAGTTCCTAAGGTCAGAGAAATGTCATGTTTCCACAATAAAATAAAGGGGATTTGGAAGGCTGTGAGAGCAACCACTGGAACTGGTTTAGAAAGAGGCATTTCTGTTTATGAAAGTAGGCATGGGGAGTCCTGAATCTCTTAAGGGTTTTACCTATCCTGCATACTAGAAAGTAGAGAGACATTGTGCAGTGAATTACGGGCTTCCGTAGGCTATCCCAACCAAACCCATGCAAGTATGGGCTGGGCAGCTTGGATTTGGCTGTGAACCCAACCTCTGGCCACATAGTGTCATGCAAAAATCATGTCATCTTAGGAGCCCTTGCCTCGTGTTCACTGTCCTCCTAAACCTATCTTAGAAATATGCACAAGCAGCAATATAAGTTGAGTGGCTTGGCTGACAAGATGGACTTTGGTTATCATTTTTACTTGTTTGGCCAGTTAAATCTGACAGCACCTTGCTGATGTGGAAGGGAGAAAGGAGCAATCAGACATGGGGAAACACAAGGCTGATAGGTAAAATTATAAAAGACTGGGCCATATTTCATTGTGCACACTATTTAAAAATATGGTCCTATGTTTAATGTTAATGGAAACCATCATTCATGCATCATTGTCATAGGGACATTTCTATTAACATTAAACATACTTTGACACCAGTAAATGTTACTGGCTGGCAGAGGAAAGATACAACGTGTGTAATTTTGCTCTTTGTTTTCTCTTACCATGTGTAGGTGTCTGGGTGGCACTGTTTAGTATCAGGTGATTATAATTTTGTTCTTGGTCATCTGAAATTCACAGAAAAAAAAATCCCTTTAAGAAACAGCTTAGCATACCCACTGATCTGCAGATGATAATTACAGCTCACAGTATTCACAGGAAATCTCAGCATGATTAAAGAAAGGAGAAGAAAATGCTTAAGAAAGCAGAAGATTCTGTTATGTAGTTCACTTAAAATTCCAGATGCAAGAAGAACACGATAATGGGAAACTGCTCCCCTTCTGCTGAGCCTGCAAATTAGAGTTATCTGCAAAGGTAAGAAGCATGTCCAGACAGGAACAAACCACAGCCGGTATACCGACATCAGTGGTGTGTTCCTGGGAACTGCTGGAACATCGTAGCCCCTACTCCACTGCTCCATTTCCATCCAGCATGGAGGTTTTCAGGACGTTAGCCCCAACTACAGGAAAAACAGACTCTCCCACTGTGACTGCAACCACAACAACAATGTCCTGTGTGAGTACAGGGAAAGATCAAACAAGTGGCCTCATAAATGTAGGAGGTAGAGTTAAATAGCTGCACATGGACTAGTCTGATGTCTAGACTGCTATTCTTAAAAACCTATTATTGATATTTCACTTTCTCCCTAGAAAATCTGTTTCATTAGGTCTTTCTTACTGCTTTTTAGGCCAATTCCTTCTTTCCTGTCTATGAGGGACATGGAGAAAACCCCCCTTATTTCTGCAATAACTCTTTATGACAAAGCTGTTACTATGTGTTCCCTTAACTTTATTCTTCAAGCTAAACAATGCCATTTCCTTTATGTTTCCCTACAAAACTTGCTTTGCCTTTGATTATTGTCATTCTAGCATACTGTGCTCTCTCTGATTGACCTAGATCCTTTTCAAGTGTGGAACACAGTCTGGGACATGTTTCTGAAAAGAGTACAGAGTGGAGTGGCTGGATTTTTCCCAGTCATCTACTCTTGTTCATACAAACTGGCATGATATTTTTCTTTTCCTGGTTCATGTAAAGTTTGTGATCCTTTATGATTCCTTATTGCTTTTCCAAAGAACTACTACCTGTCCAATTGTTCTTCAAAATATGCAAGGCTTTTTATTATTCCTGTTTCAGTCCAATGCATAGCATTTTTCTCCATTTAATCAATTTATTTTCAGTCTATTTCTCCAATTTGTCAAGAACATTTTAAATTCTAATCCCATCCTCTAATAGACTTATGGTCATCCAAGCTTCATATCATCTGCAAATTTAATAAGCAAATTCCTTTTCCACCAGTAACAAAAAGACTAAATGCAGAACCACGTCAGTTCATCGTTCTACTGATATTTAGTTACCTTTTATGGTTAGTCAGCCATTATGACATCTAGCCTATAGAGGTTCATTAGGAACATGCTTCTCAAATTAGTCTCACATTACTTTCCCAGAAACTACTGATAATTTTGCTAAGGTCATGATCCTCAATGTAAGTTATTTCTCCCTGGCCACAAAACACAGTAAAAAATAAAAATATGATTAGCTTGACATGATTTGTTTCTGGGAGGTCCATGTTGGCTGCTACTTTATCTCACTGGAAACTCATCTCCCTGCACAGCGTGTTGAATGTCTGTGTACAGAGGTTATTTATTTGGATGACAACAGACTGGACACCTTAGCTTACTTCTCCATCTAGAAAATAGGCACTCATTATATACACAGACAGCTGAAAATATAAAAAGGATATTAGCCTGGCTACCAGTATGTGATGAGCAAACCCTAAAAGGAGACCAGGTTCACATGGATGCCTAAAGTGCCCTTGAATAAGTGGCCTACAGGTCACCTGAGTTAGAATTTTCCTTTGGATCCTCAACTACTGGTTACTTTTAGCAAGCAAAAATCCTGCAGGAACTGCTTTTGTGGCTTTACTTCATTTTCTGTTCCTCCGTATAGTCTAATTTCACTGTAATGTGAAAACTGGACCAAAGTATGGGTGGGACAAATAAAAACCTGGATATTTCTGGAATCCCTTTAACCATCGAGAGGGATTTTCAGAGATATGGGATCAGATGGGATGAAGCATGATACAGAATCCCACTTACTAATTTCTGCATTAGGTTTTAACTGTTTCTGCAGTTCAAACAGACCTTTTCAGTAATATGATTTTCAAAGACTGCATGTGATGGTAAGTCTGATACATGCCTAAAAGAAATAGCTGCAGTATTTTTAGTCTTCATTACCAAAAACCACAATATATTTTGGGTCTTAACTGAATCATCTGGCTTCAACTCCTATTACAACTTCCATATTTTTGGTGGGACTAACAAAATTGTTACTAGAAAATTCTTCCACATGTAGAAATTTCTAGATCATGAGGCTTGTCAATCATCAACTTGATTATTCTCTTAGATAATCTAAATATTCTGTGCTTCTGAAAAGCTGTGGGGCTAAGGTCTGGGCCAGTATGTACAGACTTAATCAGATTCGGTTCATGACATTGTCAAGCAGAGATGTGTTTTGAATATTACTGTTAGACTGGTGTTTAGTCATTATAGTCAGCAACAGGCCTGCTGGGACTGCCAGACACACACATTGCCAGAGAGTTTTGGAGCAGTCTCCTCTGTGCAAAATTTTTAGGGTTTTTGGTTGCAAAGGCAGCTGTTTTGTACAGCGTACATTAGGGATGTCTGTGTCCTGAGGACAACTGTTTCTCTCTTATGGCTGGTTTTCTGTTATCAAGTTCATAAAATCACAGAATCACTGAGGCTGGAGGCACCTCTGGAGATCATCTAGTCCAACCCCCTGCTCAAAGCAGGGTCAGCTAGAGCGGGTTGCCCAGGACCATGTTCATAAGGGTTTTGAATATCTCCAAGGATGGAGATTCCAAATCCTCTCTGCAAATCCTCTTCCAGTGTTCAACCACTCTCACAGTAAGAAAGTTTTTTCTTATGTTTAAGTGGAATTTTCTGTATTACAATTTTTGCTCATTGCTTCTTGCCCTGTCACTGGACACCACTGAGAAGAGCCTGGCTCTATCTTCTTTACCTACCCCTCAGTTATTTACATACATTGATGAGATCTCCCTGAGACATCTTGTCTCCAGGCTGAAAAGACCCAGCTCTCAGCCTCTCCCATTACAACAGATGCTCTAGTCCCTTAAACACCTTCCTGGCCCTTCACTGGACCCACTCTAGTTTGTCCATGTCTATCCNTTCAACTCCTATTACAACTTCCATATTTTTGGTGGGACTAACAAAATTGTTACTAGAAAATTCTTCCACATGTAGAAATTTCTAGATCATGAGGCTTGTCAATCATCAACTTGATTATTCTCTTAGATAATCTAAATATTCTGTGCTTCTGAAAAGCTGTGGGGCTAAGGTCTGGGCCAGTATGTACAGACTTAATCAGATTCGGTTCATGACATTGTCAAGCAGAGATGTGTTTTGAATATTACTGTTAGACTGGTGTTTAGTCATTATAGTCAGCAACAGGCCTGCTGGGACTGCCAGACACACACATTGCCAGAGAGTTTTGGAGCAGTCTCCTCTGTGCAAAATTTTTAGGGTTTTTGGTTGCAAAGGCAGCTGTTTTGTACAGCGTACATTAGGGATGTCTGTGTCCTGAGGACAACTGTTTCTCTCTTATGGCTGGTTTTCTGTTATCAAGTTCATAAAATCACAGAATCACTGAGGCTGGAGGCACCTCTGGAGATCATCTAGTCCAACCCCCTGCTCAAAGCAGGGTCAGCTAGAGCGGGTTGCCCAGGACCATGTTCATAAGGGTTTTGAATATCTCCAAGGATGGAGATTCCAAATCCTCTCTGCAAATCCTCTTCCAGTGTTCAACCACTCTCACAGTAAGAAAGTTTTTTCTTATGTTTAAGTGGAATTTTCTGTATTACAATTTTTGCTCATTGCTTCTTGCCCTGTCACTGGACACCACTGAGAAGAGCCTGGCTCTATCTTCTTTACCTACCCCTCAGTTATTTACATACATTGATGAGATCTCCCTGAGACATCTTGTCTCCAGGCTGAAAAGACCCAGCTCTCAGCCTCTCCCATTACAACAGATGCTCTAGTCCCTTAAACACCTTCCTGGCCCTTCACTGGACCCACTCTAGTTTGTCCATGTCTATCCTGTACTGGGGAGCCCATCACTGGTCCCAGCACTACAGATGTTTCTCACAAGTACTGAGCAGAGGGGAAGGATGACCTCCCTTGACCTGCTGGCAACACTCCTCCAAATGCAGTCCAGGATGCTTTGTCAAAAGGGCTAGCAATGCCCTGGTGTCCATCACGTATTTTATTGGTTATTTTACCCACCATTTACTAGCTTATTTATAAGTTATTAAATCTATTTTTGAAAGTTGCAAACTAGGTAGTGAGTAATGAGCCTGTTGTATTTTTTGATGACCTCTCCTTGACATTTGCAGCTGATAACTTCACTGAGCATGACTGAATTGCTGTACAGCCACTTCCCTCCTGAAAGCCTTAGAAAGTGAGATATTTCCCCAGGAGGTGTCCATCCTTCCACATGCTTTGTATAGTAGCCTGTGGTTCCTATGCTAGTCCCTCTGGGTTTCAGCCAGGTGTAGGGCTGCAGGCATGCAGGGTAACTAAGGACAGCAAGGACTTCCAGCCTGGCTAGAGCAAAGCTAATTTACAAATTAAATCACAGAAAACATCCAAACATCCAAACTGTTTGTCCTCTTCTCAACTAATGTTGCTTACACACTACAGGAGCTGACAGATAAAAGGTTACACAGAGATGGAGATGCTTGTGTGTGTGAAATGCAAGCATTTAAAACAGTAGCAGACATAACTTGAACACATTAATTGTTCAAGAAGGGAAACAACAGAGGTTTCTCTCTCCTGAAAACACAGAGTACTCCAATGCAGTCACTTACGCTCACAACCTCACTCCTAGGTGAAATTGTGTCTTCACTGAGGACAATTACACCTGCATCTACATGAATAGGAACTATTGTCTTCTGATTCTGATCAGCTTTCCATTTCACCCCAAATACTTTCTCCCTTCCCTTCCCTTCCCTTCCCTTCCCTTCCCTTCCCTTCAAAAAACTCATGTGCTTTGAGGCTACTGCTTAAGAAATGGCATCTGAAATAGTTAGACCCTGAATTATTGGCATTTCCATGTGGCTGAGCTAATCAGGCATCTGAACGCAGCACTGGGCTTCATTTACCACTTCTGTAGCCTATTGTAAACACTTTCTAAGCAATAAAATGCTTTAAAATGATGGCTGAACCTTCCTGCACCTCTTCAGGTTTAACAAGATAATGCTGTTAATTGTGAAGTGCCAGTTAGGCAGAAGCACATCTATTGCAGAGACAAGGATCTGAGTTCAAAGCTATTTACTAGGAAACTCCATTAGGGAAATAAAGGATTCACAGTGCTCTGAGTTGCCAGACCACAATACAAAATTTCTGAGCACAGCTGGAGGAGTGATCAGGTACAATAACCTGCAGAAAGAATGAGACATTTTATCGGCAGAAGGGAAACCAGTGCTCCCAGGCCCTTTGCAATCCAGGAGAAGACACATGGACAGACAGGGTGTTTAAGGGCTTAATTTTTTTTCCAAAGGCAATGGGTTCACATAGTAAGGACAGAACAAAATGCTGCAACCCACGTGATTATATCTGTGGTCTATATATGAATTCAGTAACCGCTGCTCTGGGAAATACAACTTTTCACCCACATGGGGAGTCTGTGATGGGGTGCATTTATAAAAGGAGAAGGGAAGATGCTGTTAGAGGGGATGAGATACTGCAGGGAGAAAGAGAAGCCTGTAGGTACTGGGAAACGCTTAGGGACAAGTTTCTGCCTAGACGGCCTTGCTGCCATGCTGAGGTGGCATGCATTCTGCTGCAGCTGCCAACTTGTCTAACCACTCCAGAAGCTCTCTGTTACTGGGTAGGATCCACCAGTAAGTACCTGCATTAACTTAGAGTACAGTGAAACCAACCCAAATGTAGACTGCTGCTGACAGGAGCAGGACAGCCCCATCTCCTGCCCTGACCGTGTCCCTGCAGGAGAGCCTGTACAGCTGGCCTGCAAGCCCTGGGGAAGTGGCCTAGCTGAACATGCAACATGCACAGTACGTTCAGCCAGAGCGGTCCCCAACCAGGCTCCCCACCCTGCACCCCCACGGCCACCAGTGCCAGCACCCATGGGCCCTAGCACCCTACTTATGCTGGTGGCAGTGATATCTTGGACCCTGAAAAAGAGAAATCTTCTTCCAAGTTCAGCACCTAGGGAAGTAAATGAGCCTGTGCACCACTGCTGAGTCCTCGCTGTCTCTCTTCTCCCTATTGCTTCCTCACATTTCTCCATGTCTCTCCATGGAGGTGACACTCAGACAGGCTGGCAGCCCAGCACGGTCAGACCCAGGTGTCTCCTGCAGGAAGAGATGGTTTCTGCTGTGCCTGGAGTCAGAGCTCAGGCAGCTGTGTGAGAGGGGTTCATATGATCTCCTAAACTTCCCCAAGAGCCTCTCTCCTTAGTGTCCCCAGCCTGTGTTTGAAGATGGAGAGGAGGGATCCCTCTAATACTTCCTGAAATTTTGCTGAGAGTGCACATGCATTTTTAAAAAGACCTAGTCTAATGTCAGCCATGGCATCTAATGATTGATTTCAAGAAGATCAAGCATGTTTTCCACAGAGGATGATAAAACATGAAGCTATAATTTTCCCAGTGAATATGAGGAGTGCTTTATGGTCCTGCAGTAGCTGAGCAACTGGAATTGGGGCAACATGAACTCCCTCAGACTTCTCTGGGCAACGGCCCAGAGCAAGTCAGGATCTGGCCCTGGGGACCTGAAAGCACTCCTAATGGGCAACTGAAATCAGAGTGTCTGGGTTAGCTCCAGGGGTGGGACAGTGCTGGACAGCCCTTCATCCCCTTCTTTGCAGAAGTGGGTCTCCTCATCTGCTGTGATATCGATCTCACCATTGAAAGGAGCTCTTCTTCCCGTGGTCAGGACTGACAGCTCTGATTTGCAGCATAAATCACTAACTGAATTGTCTGTCTCAAGGTGCAAAACCCCAGGTAACTGATAAAGAAAACTTTAAATAGCCCCAAAGAGTTCCCATTGCACTTCTTATCCAGGAGATCCTCTTAAGAAACAATCTTTTTGCTTAAGAACTTAACCTTTTCCTTAGGTACTTGGGTTTAGTCTTGTCTAGGGTATATTTTTTCAGTCTCAGGGATTTTGTATGTGTTTATTGTTAATAAAACCCATAGATTTATTGTGTTCGATAGTGAAAAAAATAGAAAGTGTCAGACAAGAAAATGCTGTATTTTCCAGCCTATCTTTCCTAATAAAGTTCTTTATAAAAACCGCAAAGCAAGGATATTTTTAATATATGACAACTATATTGCAGGTATATGATAGTTCTGACAGTCATGCAATATTGTGCATTCGTTTCACAGTATTTATTAAAGTACTGGGAACTGCTCTGAAATCTATAGTTGATGGGATAAAAGAAATGGACTAAACAGGAGCAATCAGCCTACGAAATACAATTCCTTCCCTTCTGTCCCTCTGGTCTTTTCAGCAACTTCAGCATTTGCCTACCTTCAATCTTATTCCCCAGCTGAGATTTTCAGAGAAGGATGTAACAAGCGGTTTATTTTTCTGATAACAAGATAACTGTTTGACATCTGTACTAATGAAGAGAAAATCCATTTCAAGGGCTAATCTTCCAGAGTACTTAAATATGACAAAAAACTTCAGGCTTTAGGAGCTGAAAGAAACGCAGACCCCAAAGGCAAGGAGGAAAGGAGACCAAAAACTGATGATGAGAATGTAAATAAAGCATAAAGCTACCCATTTATTACCTGCCCGCCCCCTTCTGGCATTTTCTATTCACAATTTGTAGTCCAGAGGGGAACCCTTGAGCAAATGTCCTTTAACTGCTGCTACCCTGGTCAAGCAAAGCTGAGCAGGGTGCCTGAGCAAAGGGAGCAGACATCGACCTTTTGTAATGCAAAGCCTTTTCCCATTACTTTAGCTTGGACAGAGAGTGGCAGATGGCAGCTCCCGGCACTGGGGGCCATCCCAGGGAATTGGGGAGGCTAAGCCCACAGTCCCCTCCTAAGGGAGGTCTGCCCAGCCAGTCTGCACTGCAGTGCCTTATCAGAGGTGATGAACATATGAATGCTTAGCTTAATAGATCATTAAATCCCAGCTGTCTTTCATGTACATTAGCCAATAACTAATTACTTTATACTTTTATGTTATGAATATTCTGCTTGCAGAGTGTTTCTGCACCTGGCTAGCTAACAATACCCAAACAAACTGACTCCTAAAAAAGGGACTGTAGCAAGGGGCACACAAGACAAAACCAAAAATTAAGCTACTAGTAAAGTCAGTATGTCATTCATTAAAGGGGTTGGAAATGCCAGATTAAAGGCTGTCCCCAAATCCTTAATTTGTTATTCATTATGTCAGGTTTTTATTCTACCATTCCAGCCTGTTTTTCAACTGTAATCCTGTGACTCATTCATTGAACAGGATGCTCAGGGAATAAGGCAGCTATTCAAGAGTTATTTTAATCTTCATTAAGTGGTGAATGGCCCTGTTCTTTAGTATCCCACACCATCCAAATCCTGCACTGATTATGGAACTGTTATTTTCCATGCAGGCTTTCCTCTAGAGTTCATCTAAGCCTCACAAACAGCTTCCAGACTCCCATCACAGGTAGGGTGGGGTCTGTCAGCCCCAGATTTCAGCTGAGCCAGAGAGCAATTGTGCGTGCATCTGCAAGACTTTATTACTTTTGAGGAACGGCCGTGGAACACTCAGGTCAGATTTTTCAGATCACAGGGGGAATTTTAATAGGATTTTGCAAGCATAAATCAGATGCTAATTAATCATACCACTTTTGAAGGGAAGGTAAGGCAGGTGCAACTGTTCCTGGTTTACATGTGGGGAAAATGATGAAGGCAGGTGGAATCATTTTCCTGTGGCCACGCAGTAACACCAGGAAGACTGGAAATGCTTCCCCCAGCCCAGTTCAACCCCAGGCTTGTTACTCTCCATCACAGCCCTGCCGGTCACAGCAGCGAGAGCACGCCCTGCCTGAATATGGCTGTGGCAGGTCGCTGGAGCTCAACGCTTTTGAAAATCATGTTGCAGGTGTTTGAAACTTAAGGAACAAGAAACCAAAGGGACTTTGAAAGGCTCTGATAAACTGACTAGCTCAGCTTCCTCCAGGTCTTCCCTATGAGGCAGACCCTGCTGTTTCACCCACATCAGCAGAGCCTCCCAGGAGTGCCCCAGTATCCTCCAAGAGAAGCTCCCCTCCTGCCTGCCCCAGTGTGCACCCTCCTGAAGCAGTATCACTGAAGGCAGGTGAAGCTGTCCCCACCAGCACAGTTGCATGGATGCTCTGTGTTTTGCTGGCATAGCAATGTCAGGCAGGAGGCTAGTGTTTCTCACCCCTGGAGCTGCTGCAGACTTGTCAGCAGGATTTGCACTGTGGACTTGGCTGCAGGAACTCCCTGGCAGTGGCAAGAGAGAAGTCTGGTTCACCTGGATGCCAATCAAGTGCTTATCCTGCCTGCCTGCTGGAGCTGTCATTTGGTGCCTCGTGTTTCTCACATTTTGGGACTGCTACAAGCCTCTTTCACTGTATAGCAGTGACTCATGCCCAGAGCTACTCTGTCCAAGCAGTGCTCAAGGCAGATATTTCATTTGGAAAATATCCATCAAGTAACTAAAAACTATATGAGTTAACATTTCACAGGAAACTTCAGCTCAGTCATTTGCTACTTTTTGACCTCTTATTTTTACAGTTTAAATGGAAGTCTTTCTACAGGTTACAGGCAGAGTTGAGTCTACCCAGAAACGGAAGGAAATGGCAGAAACCATCGCTCTGGGTGAAGTGTTTGCTCTAACTGAGCAAGTTCCTGATGGAAAGCTATGATTTTACTGTCGGGCTTGCTACAAACAGTGTTTCTTATCAGTAGTTTTTTTTTATGTGAGTGTGCATGTATGTTTTTATGTGAGTGTGCATTACAGGCATGTAATACATGGGTGCATGTGCCATGTGCATGTAGATGCTGAAGCGTACATGTATGTACAGCCTGGTCCTCATGGCAGAAAAGCAGAGCGCATGTGGGGGCAGGGGTCATTTCACTTCTTCATCTTTGTGACTTTGCAACAGGTAGGGATGTGCATTGCAGCCATAACTGCTTCACAGCAATGGGCATTTTTCATTCATTATTTTAAAGCTATAGGAGATGGAGGCTTAAATGAACTGTAAGAAATCAAGGAGGAGGTAAACGTACAGCTGCAGGTGGAAAACATTGAGCTGCAAGGGGCACTGAAGTTCTGAAGTTCTGACCACTTCAGAAAACCAGTGTGGCCCACCGAGCTATGCCAAAAAAACAGGTGGAAAATAATCCTTCTCCCCCAAACATTTGAGTAAAAATGGGTAGCATGAGGACATGTTGTACTGTCTCGTACAACCGGGCTTCAAGTTCACTCACAAAAATATGTCTCTTCTGTTGAAAGCATGCACAAACTCACACACTCATTCACAGTGGATTCTCTTCCTCCCACACACACCTTATATCCAGTGATGGAACAAGTACCTTGTAAACCATGTCCGCTCATGAACTCCCTACACACAAGCATATCTCTCTTTCACAGTGCATTTATGTAGATACTCAATGACTCTTTCAAAAGCTTCAAAGTGTCAAACTGCAAAAGCAAACTGTCTGGAAGAGCTTGGTATGAGGAAAATACAATTTCTGTTTTCAAGCAACTACTGCTAAAATGTCCAGCTACAGAAAAACAAAACCACAAGAAGAATATTTCCCAATCTTGGGTAAAATGTTATTTTAAAAAACAGCAACATTGCAGTGAAGATAAAGGTTACACAGAGCTCCAAATATCTCTCTCCAAGGAAACTGATACCATTTGAAGCATCTTTGAAAAGGCTGTTTTCTTGATGAAGAAATATTTTTTCTTCCATGTAGAAAATGGAGTATGAGGTCTATCAAAAAGGGCAGCTTTTTCCAATGTTAACAGAGCCTTGCTAGACTCACCAATGGAAGGCTCTGGAAAAGAAACATATCCTGCACGGGAATTTCTCAACAGCAATGCCTCTGCTTTTGGAGAGCAATAACTACAATGACACCCTCTCCCCCCAAGATGGGAATGTTTGAACTCACATTTGATCTGGAATTTAAAATCTCTCCATAGCATTTCATATTTTATTTGCTCTGATTTTCTTTGTTTTTAATTTACTTAGTGCTGCCCTTTCTCGCAAGTTGTAGCATAAATCAGGAAAAAGAAGTGGTGAAATGAATAGAAGAAATCCAGATAAAGATAAAGAACAAGGACTTTCTTTCTGGGAGAGAAAGCTCTGCATGGCTGGTGGCAAACCCCATAGGACAAACTTAGCTGGTGTTGACAGTCAGTGCCTGGAATCGCCTCTGTGTTTGGGAACTTCACACTGACTTTCCAAACACAAAGTAATTAGATAAATATGTACTGGTTTTCTCAAAAATCAAACAGCTGAGCAGGCTGCGTGACTAAAGTTAGACAGCAATGCACAAACAGCATCTGGGGGAGCAGTCCTGGATGCTAACCTTTGGAAACACATTTAAAATACGCAGATCACGGTGAAAACATATGGTCAGAATAGAACAAAATGCGTCCTTTAAAGGGCATTTCTGAAGATGAAGTTGATTTTAGAAGGTATAAATAGTATGGGTTTCTAAAGCAGGATTACTTAAATGCAATCTTTTGTGGAACACAGCCAGCAATTGCACATTCAGAGTGGAGAGATAATTATGCTAATACCTGTGGAAGAAACACATGGTCATTTTTAACCCCATGGTATTGGCAGGAGGGAGAAGGAAAGGGAACACCAAGTCCTCCCCCTGTTTTTCCCTCTTTCACAAAGTATAAAGCGAAACAATAAATGAGGATGAAATCACTGCAAGAAGGGCTCTCCACTGAGTCTAGTGGGGCTGGACTGCTCTTCCACTTTGAGAGCAGAAGTCAAAGACCTTATTCACTGCTGTACCTTAGGAAACAGCTGGAGGTGCATGGCTGTCCTATCCTACTCTCTCTTTATGCTGAAAAGACACAGGATTTAGCAGAAAGCTAAAAGGAGAAGCCTCCTTGCTTGTCACATTCCAAGCATAATTCACAGAAAAAAAATCTTATTTGGATTCCCATGGAACCAAACGGCTCAGAATAGGTTCTTGTCCTGTCACCCAGGGCGTTACAGGAGGATGCCCAGAGACCACAGGGGTAGGCTGCCAGCTTGCATGGAGCAGACCAGAGTGCAGTAGGGCTTTTCCAGCCTCTGTTCTGGCTTAGGAATGATAAATGTGCCACTTTATAACCAACATGATGATCAAGATAAGCAGACTCTTAACTTGTCAACTGATTTTAAATCACTCTCAAGTTATAGAAATTCATTTGCTCTTAATCTGCCAGCAAGACATGGCCAGCCTCAAGGCATCTGGACAGAGAAGCAGGGACTTTATATTACACAGCTTTCTGCTAGGGGCCAGGAACAAGAACACGTGTGTCACAATTGTTTGAAGTTTATTTTGTCCTTTTGCTGATTTCTGGCATTTTCTATTCCTAGATGCAGGACTTGTTTGCACGCTTGTTAACTGCTAAACACGGCTTTGGGCCAGTACTTTATAGACAATTAAGATTCAGATACAATCTAACACTGATCATATTCTTAACTTTAAGCATACAAATGAAGTCACTAGCACTAATCAAGCACTTAAAATGAGCCATGGGCATAAGTGCTTTATTAAGGCAAAAAGAAAGTGGCACTATGTTAAAGAAGAACTAAAAGCTCTATTTAAATCCATCCCTAATCCTAGCAGCAATTATGCAGATGGTTAACTTTAAGCATCTGCTTAAGTCTAACTGAAGTCACATTAAACAGTGGCGTTCAAAATAGCACTTCTGTAGAAATACCTGTATATGACAGGGTCAAAATCTTTTTACTATTAATTACCTTTTCTATTCTTGCAGTGTTCCCATTCCATCAGACTTGATGTGGAAGAAGGTGACACATGCTCTTTGAAGGAGCTGAGGACAGATGTACTAACTCTGACCACCAGTAGTACTATGTTCCTCGTATGAAACACAGATCCTTGGACATTTTATGCATGTTTATTATTTTAATTTTTAAAAAATAAATATTTAATTTAAAATCTCTTTTCCATACGTTGTAATTAGAAATTTTCTGCTTGGCCAATTCAAAAACAGCTGAAATGATGAACTAGTATTTTTTTTTAATGATTTTTTTATTGTATGTTTGTAAGTCTCAGAGCAACTTAGATGTTGGGAAAATTGGATTACTGTTAAAGGGAAAAAAAAATTCATTTAAAATGAGAAAATCTGGATGTGCTTAGAAGAACTTGCTTTCTTTTTTGGGAAAGCAGGGTGGAGGTCTACACAAGCAGCGGCTGACTGCGATCTCTCTGTATGTCCGGTATCAGCCTTACACAGACTTTAAAGTCCAGCTAGTCCAGGAAACCTGCTTTGATTTCAGTGTACCACATTGCCTGGCACATTGAACAGTCTTTAAGTAATTAATCTGTCTATACCGACAATAAGTTACAGTACTTATCATATATTTAGGTTTGCTCAAACAGATCTTATTTTGGGAAATCCTATGATAATTACTGAAGTAACATCTTTAAAACTAGCGCTGCTAGTTGTGGCATCCTGGTACCTCTTTCCATAGAAAATGAGCATTCCTGAAACAAATGCTTGTGTGTACAATTGTCCCAGTTTTAGCAGAACTGTAGAATTTTATCATAAATCTTAAAAGCCCCAGGTTCTTGAATCATTTGATTAGGTAGGAATTTCATCTGTCTTTTCAGTAAAGGGAGATCACTGCCTCCTTTTTTGTAAAGAAGAGGCAGCAACAGCACTTTGCACATTGAAGGCCCTGAAGGCAAAAGGCAAAAAAAAGACATCAACATTTATTTATTTTGAACCTGTGGGTTTTAATCCAACCTCAGATTTGTTTTCAAATCTCATTTGTGGTTTCTTTAACATGTGTGGTTGACAATACTGAAAATCCCCTGATAACTTATGCAATATTTACTACCTTTCTGTATTGAAACCTGACAATATGGCAGAGTATAATATTTATAGCAGTATGAACTACTCTCCTGTAGGTAAAGCGATTTCTATTTATTTACTCACTCACTGCCTTCCACAGGAATACTTATGTTAGCAAATTTGATGCTCAGCTATGCTTGCTGGAACATAGCTTTTTTATTGGTTTTTTATTTTTATTTCTGCACCAAATTAACCAAGGCCAAGCAAAGCAGTTCTGTGGTCATATTAATTGGATGTATGTGGGTGATGTTACCAAAGAAGGTGGTCTTGCTCCCTCCTCAGCCCTCAGCCATGTGATTGTCCTGCCTCTCTTGTGCCTGTGTTAGTGTATATATGACCTTGCAGAGAATTCTCTCTGCTTTTTTTGTTTGTTTGTTGTTCTCATCCAGGTTAGTTTTTGGCCAGATCAGGTTCCTGATCTCACTTTCTGTACAAAGGCGGGAGGCAGGGTGAGCGGATGGAGGTGGGAATGAGGATGCAGCTGCCCCTTTCAGAAGTGAATGTCATTTACGTCAGGTAACACCACCACTGGGGTGGTGTGCTAAGTGACTGGTTTACTTCAGTAATTCTGGTCCAAATACAAAGCTGCTACAGGAACAAAACTTCCATAAGCACATGGCCTGTGTCTTCAGAGTAAAGAAAACAACTACATTTCAATAAAAATTATGTTTGTCCAAGCTAGACATTTTTCTCAAGCCTTACAACCCTGTTCTCTGAAAGCCTGCAAAACCTTCTAGTTGAATAGCCGCTCAAGGGCCACCCTGTAGCTGGAGGAAAATCCGGGCCCTGCTGGACCAAAGCATTTCAGATGAAGCAAAGGAGTCCAACTGCATCCTTCTGAATGTGGCAAGCAGTACTGTCTGTAGCCTTTGGGTCAAATATCCCTGAGACATGGGATCCCTAACAATCACTTACACTGCTTATTGCAAGGGCTGTCCCTGGATAGCGGGGGCAGTAAAGATGTGAACCAGAAGACAAAGAAAGCTGAACTACAGATGAAATCAAGCAAGGTGTGCCAGGATGGTAGGACTGCAAAAAGCTGGTTGGAAAACCACTCTGACCACACTGCCTCCACCTTGTGCAAGTCCCTCTTTATAGCACTCACTTAAAAAACGAGCATGCAGTAAGTTAAGGGTTGAATTTAAGCGAAAGCACATTTGTCTGGAGTAATCCCATGGGCAGACATCTGGAGTGATATTTACACAACAAATGTGGCTGTCTCCCCTGTGCTGGTCTGGACTCCGTTCAAGGTCCACAGAGACAGAAACTGTGAGTCCATGCTTCTTCTCATCCAAGATCCAAAGCAGATCACCAAATCAAGCTGCAGATACGTGGACATCCCTCTTTCTCCCTGTTGACTCTAAAAGGCCTCCAGAGCTTGGGGGAAATACCTTACCTGTTTTTCAGACTGAGAAACTGAGAGAAGGAAGGGGAGAAGTTCCCTGAATAGCAAAGTAGTTCTTGTATCCTGATATAATATTTTGTATCCTGATATAATATTTTGTATCCTGATAAAATAATAGTGTGCAGGGCATTTTCCCAATGCAGAAAAGGCCTTTTTTCTTCTCCCTTTTCCCTGTTTTACTCTCCATCTGCTTTCCCCTTTCAATGCTGTGGTAAGTTGTTGTCCAGATGGTGCTGACACACTGCAGTATATGTAGTCCAGATGCAAGCATGTCTCTTGAGGAAGGTGACTTCCTCCGCACCAAGAGATGAGCTGCAAAACTTACTGGGGAGGCACTTCTAAAAGAGGAGACCTAGCTCCTGGGCAGCCAGGGAGGAGCAATGTGAGCAGGAGGTGATGTTATCTAAAATCCCTATACAGAATCTACAACCATTTTGAAACAATTAAAAAAATTTAGAGCCAAATACTTGGTTGTTACTCCGGGTCTTTGTCAAAGACCAAACAATTCCAGTTCATGAAAGCCATGAGTGTGTGAAGCTATTCCTGGGGGAAAAAGTGACGTGCTGAGTGTAAGCAGTAAGAGGAGGCGGACATCTCTTTGGCACTGATCATGTTCAATATGCCATACAACACTTGTGGATGTGCTCCAGTACAGCCAGGATGACACTATCCTCTCCTTAGCACTGCTGTCCAGTCTATGGGCACTGTATGCTTAATGAGATAGATCTCACCAATGTACTGACACAGAACTGATAACAGAAACACAGGTCCACCAGACCTACTGCCAAGTCCCTCTGAGACCCTTCTCCCATCCCCTAGTTCACATGGCCCACCACTATCTCAGAGCTTGGAAAGCTCATGCTGTCTGAGCTAGTAATTCCAGCTGCTTTCCTTATGCAAAACATTTGAAAATCAGTGTGCTGATGGCCAGTGTCACTTAACATGGCATCTTCAGGAGACACCTGACTTCCTCACACCTTGTGTTTTATGGCACCCATTTGATGCTGTCAAAAAGCATTTTGTACATGAAGCTAGCAAGGTGTCAAGTGCCTGCCAGCCAAGCCCTGTTAAATGAACTGGCTAACAGCTAAATTGGAGACAACTTTCTTCCTTGCCATTTCCTTTTCCAGGTTCTTCTCTGGAACATTTCCCTTTGGAGGAAGAGACATATTTCTGCAAAATGAGGCTGGGGAAATTCTACCATTTCACAATTCCATACATGGGCTCTCCTCCCTTGAACACTACTTTTGCTTAGCACCGTTTGTATTTATCCCGGTTTCTTTTACCCAGATCACCTCCAGATGCAGCTTTAAATGTAGGAAAGCCAATTCCACTGGAGAAGTGCAATTCCTTAGAGAAATACACATAAAGGGCTGAGACTCTGTTCTATGACAAATAATGTCTACCATTTATTATGTGAAAGCCAGTGATACACAGCAGCCAGGCGGCCAGGGGGAGGGGCAACGTGGATTCTCTGTGCCTGGAGGGACTGAGCTGGTGTCATGCTGTGGTGGCACTGCTGATTCTTTTTCCTCCTACAGTCCTGTCTCCCCACTCCTTCATGCTGAGCCAGGGTGTGGGGAGCTAAACTAGACTGGGAGACTGATCAACCCAAACTTTTTTGCATAGCTGGATCAGTCCCACATTTTGGCTGACCATAGGACTGTGCCAGCATTGTGCAAAGAGGATGGAAAGCAAGGCTGAAGCTGCACTTGTTGCATTAAGCATTGAAAACCCACAGGCTTAGAAAAGTGAGGGTGCATAGACGGCTGCGAGCTGAACTCAGCTGACCAACAGCCTTTCCTCAATAACGGATGCACTTGATGTGATTGGCTGTCATAAATACAAACATTTCAGCTGTTATCATGTTTTATGGCTCCTGGGTCAGGGTCTCAACACAGCTGATGGCTGCTTTGCGATGCAAAGCAGTCCTAACCCAGCTGCAGGTGCACAGCAAAGAAGTGCCCATTAGATGGCAAGATCCTCTCTGCCATGTGATGCACTCCAGCCATGTGTCTCTGCCCATCTGCCTGGCTTAGGGCATGTGTCTGGGGAAAACAGACTTGGCAGTACCATGCACTAGGTGTGGCATGGGAAAAAAAAATTCTTCCAGTAAACATTTGGACAGAAATATAAAATCAGTGTCCTTGAAGGGAAGGTGCTGCCCCACATCTGAGCCAACATCTGTTACAGGGGAGAGTACCTGGGCTCTAAAAGCCACTCCCCATCTGCTTGCTCAGGGGTTTTCTTGCTCAGTTTTGGTGCAGGATTTCAGCCGAGCTGCAATGGCTGAGAGCAGCTTCTGTGCAAACCAGTGGCCTTGCAGACTGGGCTCCCCTGGGTACTGCCACCCCTACTCTGTAAGGACCCTGCAAGGCCACAGCTGCTGTCACTGCTGGAGCCCTGCAGCCCTCTCTTGCAGGTGACGTCTTCCACAGGCCACGTGACATCTTCCACAGGCCACGTGACATCCAGACCAATGCATTTACCGTGTTCAGACTACTCCATGGCCAGACCTGGCCTGGGCTGCCAGTTTCCTGGGACATTCACACGTTTCTACATTACTCTGCTATGGCTACTTGTCATCCATGAAACTCAGAGTACTTTGCAAAGCAAACCAGGTATCACTCCCCTTAGCTCAGCCACAGGGTTACAAGTCTGTGGTTGGCCCCACTGAACACAGATGTTTCCTAGTTGCTCTCCAGGCAGAGTAGCCCCACATTGTTGTCTTCTTTGCTGTACCCCAAAAGCCCAGAGGCTGCTCTGGCAGCCTGCAGAAAAGTGAACAGGACTGTCTGAGGACCGCCCTCCCATCACCACCTTCACCCGCTCTGAAATCCCCCCAGGGAAAGGCACCAGGCAGTGTTTTCATCTGTATTTGAAAGAGAAAGCCCTGCGCCCTGGTAAGCAGGAGCACAATTCAGAAGGGCTCATGTAATTGCTTTGCCTTTTCCATCAGGGAAAGTTCATTGAAAGTCTGATCTCATCTATCCCTCCTCCTCCCAAATCTTTCCCAGGAGGGAAGTTGGGAGGGATGTCTGCAGCCCTGACATCCAGGAATGAGAGTCCTCCTGTCCCTCCAAAACACTCAGGCTGTGCCAAAACCCCAGATTTGCCATCCCACTGGAGAAGGACTTTGCACAAACACTGCCTGTAGGCTGATGAATGCGAGGAGAGTCTTGAGCACTCTGTGTGGCAGCAGGGTCACAGGAAAGCTTCCGCCTGGAGTCCGTGGCCAGAGCAAAGGGGTTATACTGTGGATCGGTGGTTCTGGGGCATGTGTCATTTCCACAAAGTGGTCCTGGATCCCCTTGGCTTGCTCTGCCAGGGTGCAGGTAAACCCCGGGGACCTGCATGCTCTGCAAACTGGCTGTACTGCTGCCTGTCTTGCCCAGGCTGGAAGAAGACAATTTTCTAAGAGTACCTAGGATCACAGCCCACCCTCTGCATCCACAGACTTTGCAGCTTCTAGTTCTTCTTGCTTAAAATGTCACTGAGTTTTCTTGCAGTTTAATATTTTGATCAGGCTTATTTGCTCTGAAAGACTACGGCAGTGACTCACTCTGATTTGGGAATCTCTCTTGCCAGTCCCCACCTGCACACATGCAGCTAATAAGGTTCGCTATTTTCATTACACCCTGCTCTTTCTGCTGCTCTCAGCTTTGCCAGCAGCCTGACAGCTGCCAATGTTTCCCTTCAGAGAGACCTGCTCCCCGCCGAGCACTGATGGCAGGAGGGAGGGCTATGTGAGAAGACAAGGGCTGGGGGAACATCCCTTTGCAAACTTTCTCTTGGCAAGGCAACACACAATTATCAGAAACTCAGCTTTCATTTCGCAGCAGCCCTCCTCTGTGCATGAAACCCATGCGTGCAGGGAAAGACTTTCAGGGAGAAAGCTGTGCTATCAGTCCCAGGCACTTTGAGACATGGGTGAAAAGCAATGCGGATGGTGGTGTCTGAACAGATGTCCCTCAGGTCCTGAGTCCTGCCCGCAGTCAGCACCAGCTTCCCGCCAGGTGAAGGAACAGCCCACAGCCACAGCAAAGGGGTCTTTCACTTTCCACATACAATCTTGCCTGGTCTTAGGGAGTTGGGGACTGCTTCTGAATTCTGGACCTAAGATTTTAATATGCCTTCCCATTTTTGGTGGCAAATATGAATTTATTAGTTTAATAAGTTATTACTATTTATTGTCAACAGACCCTGCTTCTTGTTGTCAGTATAATTTTTTTTTTTTTTTAACTCATCTAACTTTTGGCTTCACAGCTTCTGTATTTTACATGGGTTTGGGTAAAAAGAACTAAAGATTTACATTTTTCCCTTTTAATGCTAATGCATATCTTCTGTTGTGCTAAGGAGCAATGAGGGGGGAGCAGATACAAGGTCAAACAGATCACAAATATATTTGGGCTGGAAATTAGGAGAAGGTCCTGAACAAGCCACCCAGTGAGGCTCTGAAACCCACCAAGTAAGAGAAAAAGAGGTGAGAAAAGTGATGTCTTTCAAGTGGGAGAAGGCAGGAAGATGAGAGACAGTCACCTGTGATGNCCCCCCCCCCCCCCCAAAGATCCTTTTGAGCCTGATGAGCCTGGGACAGAGGAGTGCCACAGAGGCAGCATCCCCTGGCACACAACTTGATTACAGGGTAAACACTGGCACCTCTCAGTCTTGCTCACTGGATGCAGGCTGAGAACAGACCCTTGAGCGATACTTGGGATTTTTCCTATTTCTTCTCTCCTGGATATTTTGCATTCTGCAAGTGAAGCAATGAATCGTGATTCATTAGCTCCTGACCAGAATGCAAAGGCTGGGTCTGGCAGTAATAAAAATGGGTGATGAAAGCACCATAATTTCATTGAGACATTCCCTCCCGTGCTGTAGCTGTGCTGTGCTGTGGCTACAGTGCTGCACTGCTTCCCAGGAGCACAACGCAGCTCGGCAAGGTGCCATGGCCAGTGGTTTAGACACGTTAGCATGGTGGGAGCTGACAAACAGTGAATGAACATGGCATCTTACAAAGAATTTTAACACACTTGAAAAAAATATTGCTTTAAATCTTTAACACCCACCACCAAAACACAGCTGCTCTGGGGTGGAACACTGCAGCCGTTCAACAATTCATGACAATGCTAAAAATGGATGAGTGGGATTATGGTAACTGTAAGTACAATTTGCTCCAGGACACAACTGCTGAGATGTCTATGCAGACGGCAACTCCCCAGACTCTTGGGAGACAGGAGCATGATATAGACTAAGAGCAGTATTTGCAAGTCACACTATGAATGATGCTTGAGACAAGAACTTCTCATGCAGGAACATAACCTGGGTGCATAAGAAGGTCTAGAAGATTTCACCTGGTCTTTCTCTCTTCTCTCTCCCCTCCCCCGCTCTCATCTCTCTCCCACTTTGCAAAAGAGCTCCTTTCTCCAGTATAACATGGATTGCAGGCAATAGGGAGAAAAGCAGAGAAGCAAGGCTGCAGGCTAATGAGTACTGTATGGGCTGAGATGTGATCTGGCCCATGGCAGTAGCTGTTAGGACTCGTACTCTCCTCTCCATCATCTCCCCACCCCTGTGCAATGAGAAGCAGAGAGACAGCAGGGCAGATTATGGTACAGAGCTGCATCAAAGCTTAGTGCAAAATCCTTATTTCCCGCTGAGGTCGGGCTTGCTGGCTTGGGCAAGGCCGGTTGGGCTGAGCTGTAAGAAGCTGAGCTGCAGGGTGGAGTGGAGAGAGGTGATGTGCCTAGGAGGGGATACAAAGGCTGGGTCACGTAGGGAATCCCTCCTTGGGTGTTGGAGGGGCTCGGGCTGGGGCTTCAGGCAGGGGCTCCCTGGTGTAAAGTGCAGAATTAACAACACCATGGAAAATTTTTCTGATAAAGTGGGTATGATAGCTGCTTTCAAGAGGGAACTTGGACATAGAAGAAATTCTGTGTGGAAGGGCATCTGTGGACTGGGACTCAGCATGCTGGGGAGGTAAAAGAAGGGTCTGTGGAAAAGGTAAGAGAAGGTACTCCTCCTTGGACAAGGCTCCATGGTGCTCAGCTCATCAGAGCCAGGAAGTCTCTAGCTGCCTGGGAAAGCACTGCAGCAACAGCACTTGTCTTTGCTGTAAAGGGCACAAATCTAGCCTGCTGCCTGGTAAGCAACAAACAACCTATGAATGCAGCATTAAGCCAGATCAGGAGCTATAAAAAAGTATAAACTGCACATTGCATGCCCTCAGCCATCCATCCCAGACCTCTGCCAGAAGTGCCTGCCCAACAGTGAAGCCAGGGTAAAAGGATGTGCAGCCAGGTCATCACAGGAGATCTGGTTGTGCCCAGAAAGCTTTGGGTTTTCCTACCCCTCGACTTGCACTGCCATGGGTATCTGCCTAAGCATTTACAGTGTCCCAGCTTAAGGCTGCCAGATGAAACTATTCATATTCATAGACACTTCCTGAGGCTGGACAGAGAACAATGATTCTTTGAAATATTTCAGTTTTTCAAAATTGGCTTTTGTTCCCTCATACAGGAGGAAAGAGTTATCTACTGACAGACACCTCAACAAACGTCTGCTGTAATGAGATAGGAAACAGGACAATGGCTGAAAGTAAGCTCTCCCCCAGCTTCCAGTCCTGCCCAGCAAGCTGTCAAGGCTGCTCCCACCCTGCAGTGGGAAATCAGGGAATCATAGTATCATTTGGTTGGAAAAGACCTTTAAGATCATCGAGTCCAACCATACCTGTCCACTACTAAACCATGTTCCTAAGCACCTCGTCTCCCCGCCTTTTAAATACCTCCAGGGATGGTGACTCGACCACTTCCCTGGGCAGCCTGTTCCAATATTGCCAACCCTCTCCGTGAAGAAGTTTTTCCTAATATCTAATCTAAACCTCCCCTGGCACAACTTGAGGCCATTGCTTCTCATCCTACCACTTTCTACTTGGGAGAAGAGACCAACACCCACCTCACTACAACCTCCTTTCAGGTAGTTGTAGAGAGTGATTAAGGTCTCCCCTCAGCCTCCTCTTCTCCAGGCTAAACAACCCCAGTTCCCTCAGCCACTCCTCATAAGACTTGTGGTCTAGATCCTTCACCAGCTTCGTTGCCCTTCTCTGGACATGCTCCAGCAACTCAATATCCTTCTGGAAGCAGAGCCCAAATCACATTGGACTGGCTCCCAAAGGCCTTCCAGCTCATGGCCATGCCAGTGGGTCACATGAGCTGTGGCTCCCTCCTCAAGGGTCTTTTTGCCCAGGGCCTCAGTGTTTGTCTATCTGGTATGGTGGAGACCCCAGCTGGCCTCTCTGTGCTAGTGTGGCATGGTTAATCTACAGCTGTGCAGCATGGAGGCAGCTAAATACACCCAGGTGGGAAATTCCAGAACCATTCTCATCAATGGAGGGGGAATGACCTGGCAAAAGTGCATTGCTCTCCCTGCAACCCCAGATCTCCCCTTCCCCACACTATTTAGAGTCCAGCAGTCCCCTGGCTCCTGGCGCTCCTGGCACTCCACACTCTAGGTGTGTAGTTAGATGTTGTCACATGCTGCTTTCCTGCTCCAACTCTGCCACCTACGTCTCAGAGGTGGATCAGCCTGTGGGATGAGACACTTCCATGTGCACCCTGTGGGCTTCCTAGGTATGGCCACCATCCAGTGCCATCAGCTGTCTCTCTGCTGGAGGCAGAAAAATTGCCTGCCCTTGGGGCCAGGGACGAGGTAACCCTGCTGCTCTACTGCAATGTCTTCCAAAGAGTTGTTACTTGGTCTGTGCTCATGGACCTGAGGACACTGCAGCTGCCATGTCCCATCTGCCATCACAGAGATGCCAGCAGGTAGAGAAATGAGTTCTGGGGAGCATAAGAGCTCTGGCAGTATCTACGGTGAGGGTAGATGTGACAATTTGGAGCAGATGGCATCTCTTTGGGGAACCTTGAATAAAGCCCAGCCCTGGGAGCCCTCTGGGAGGTTCAGTGGAGATGCAGCTACCAGCCCAGGAGGGCTCTGCCATGGGCTCAGGCTTCCAGGTCAAAGCAAATGTTGTGACATCGTGTTCCCCCTGCAGTGTCACAACTTGATGACTGCGGCTGCACCTCTGCAACGTCAGCACTGCTGGGAGAGCAGAGATGAGGAGGGGAGGCAGCCTGCAAGTGCCACCATCAGCACCCCCTGTCGACATAAAATGGGTGGAGGTACAGTGTCGTCTGGCCCAAAGGGAGCTGCAAACAGTTTTCTGGCAACATCTGTTTCCTCCTCACCCTCCTGAAAGATTCCTCACCCTCCTGTTTATGAGTAGAGGGCAGTGCCCAGAAAGCTTAGCCATTTTGCTGCAGCACAGCCATGGCATTTGGCACGTGGCTGTGCACAGGGGACTTCATTCAGCAACGCCACCTCTGGGGATGGCCTGAGAGTGCAGAGGGGGAGCACTGATGGGGCAGGGCCTGGGGTCTGTTCTGGAGAGCAGAAGCCACCTGCAGGGAAAATTGCTATAGAAGAGCTATCTCAAGTGAGTGCCAGCAGCTTCCAAAAAAAAATACCAACCCAAAACCAAACTCACAGGGAGTCCTGAATACTTCCCTGCTCACTTTTTTCCTGCAGCAACCGTGCCAGGGAACTGTGCCTACTCAAGAGCCCCTGCTGAGTGCTCACTCTACAGCAGCAGCTCTGGTTTTCAGGGAAGGTCTCAAGGGGTGGCTTCCTGGAGAGCAGAAAGTTCTCTCTGCAGCAGAGCCTGCTCTTGTTGGGACATGGTCCAAAGCCATGAGGGCCCATTGCAGCAAATGCTGACCATCCAGGCTAGGGTCTCTGGGCCTGATCCAGAATCTGGGATGCAGGAGGAAGGTCCCACCACTTCCTGAAGGGAATCACAAAGCAGCAGCCCGGCTGAATATCTGCTTTGGTCTGAAGCCTCTGAAGATATGAACTTCCTCCTGTGAAGGGATCCTGAAATAACATGCAGTTTCTAACAGAGGTCACTCTCCCTGCCTTTCTGAACTAAAGCTCAATGAGTGTTTGGAAGACAAAATAGCTGGTTGGTGAGGCTGCTTGTCAAATCAAGACAAAGGCAGCTCTGTCCCAAGGGTGTGGATGAAGACACTAATGACTATTTCAGAATATGCCATGTGGTAACAAAGCAGTCCTGTGCCTGGCTCTTCTAACTTTGCATGACATTTCATGTGGCTCAGAACAACCCTTTTGTATGAAGCCAAACTCCTAGCAGGCTCCGGAGGACTTCACTGTAGAAGATGGAGTTTCCATGCGCAAGCATCTTCCCATGTAGATCACACTCCATTAGAGTTCATGTAACTGTCACAGCACAGACCCACATCCCTGCCTGCACAGAGAAGCATCTTTGGGCACTTGTCATCTATTTTCTCTCGTCATTGTTAACATGAACTCCTTGCTGCATATGCAAAGCCATGCTGCTCACCCAGTAGCCCTGCACAGCACACTCCACATGAGTGTGTCCCCTCATCACAGTGACAAGACAGCCCTGGGAAAACCCAAACCTTGTTCCTAACTGCTGTGCAAAGTGGTGCAATGCTACTGGAGGCTGTGGTGTGTGGTTGAATGCAGGACTCGATGCCAGGGGCCAGCAGTCCTCACTTGAGTTGGGTGGTCTCTGCTTCCCCCTTTGTATTGCTGCTTTCAGCAGACCGGGGTTGGAGAAGCAGGTCCCTGATGAGCTCTGCATTTCAGAGTCCTGTGACAATTCCCATCTGTCAGCCACAGCCCTGTCCTGCTTGCCTGTCTCTCTCTAGTCACTCATGAATTAAAAGCCCTTTCTGCGCTTTGCACACAGCAGTAGAGAGTTGCACCTCCTGATGGCCAGTGCTGAGGTGGGTTCTGCTCACAAACACACACACCCCACACCCCCCCGCCGAGCCACTCTTCCCTGCTTCGGGGAGTGGAGGAGGGACAGTTTACACAGAGCACAGAGACATCAATATTTCAAAGCTCCTAATGCAATCTCTCCATGAACTCTCTCTGCTGCTCTCCTGTGCATCCCTCTTGCTATATGAATCATTAGCAGGGAAAACAGACAGGACTCTGCAGTGTTCAGGCTGACAGCAGAGCCCAGCGACATCATTTGATCCCTATCAGGAAGTCAGTATTATTGCAAACCGCTACAGTCTAACAAAATCTTCACTTGCTCTGTACTGTGGGCATCCCAGAGCCATTGCCCCTGTTTCCTTCGTACCAGATCCCTTTTATGAGTGCAGCACTGTATCTAAAGCTAGGCATTCCCACAGACACCCTTCATGGTCTATTCACATCCTTTCGTCAGCTTATACGCTTTGCCGTCTATGATATTCATGTCCCTTCCCACACAATATGAATGAGGCTCCTGTCTTTGATGCACCTATCCTGCACACACTTTATTATCTGCCACGTGTGACACGTAGCTCTTATCACCATCCGCTGCATGTCTTTGGCCCTTAATGCCTCTCTGGACATGTCCTGTTCAGATCCCCAAATCACCTGATGTCTTCTTGCTCCCCTTCCATGTTATTGTTTCACTGAAGATATTTAGGAAGGTCTCTCTGCCTTTGAGCAAGTAAACATTGAAGATGGTCAAAGCCAAGATACAAAGAGCTGCATTTCTAGCCAAGATACCTCCAGGTATCTTGAACAAAAGGTTCTTACAACTCTGTCGTTTGTAGCTAAATTGCAAGTCTGGTCCTGCTTAGATGGCAACAGGTAATAGCGTTTCCAACAGGAGTGTGGATGATGGGTAACTTGTTCTGTGAATACTGGAGATAGAGTAAATGAACTGCTCTGCTGGGCATGGCCAAAGTCCACCTCCAGGATTTTGAAAGCAACCAAGATCTGCACATGCAAAGAATTCTGCACAGCACGGACCAGGTGGTCCAGGCTGGACCTAACCACTGGGTATGAACAGGCAGGAACCAGGCAGTCCTTCACTGAGTCCCTTCGTATTCAAGGAATAGGTGCACAGTTATGTCCCCATTACAATCTCAATTTTGTTGTGGTTTTTTGTACAATTTTTTTTCCTGGATATGCCATGTTCTAAAAATTAAAGGGTGCCACCAGCTGCATCCCAGGACTCTGTGGCCCAGCCCTGCTTATTTTTTCTTACAGGCATCAGCAGATGGAGACTGATTTCCAGGGCACACAGTCAGCGTGGCAAAACCCAGACAGATATTACTTCCATGTATAAAATTGAGCTGTTGCTCAGCCATGACTACAGTACTCTCCCTTCCTGCTTGCCCTCTTATTTACTTGGACCTCTTGAACTGTACTTTCAAAGAAGACATTGATTAGTCCCTGCTAAACTTCCCTGAAGCCTCAATACTGTCCTGGTGGAAAATGAAGGGGTGATCTTGTGAGGGCAACCCCAGCACTCCTACCAACCCAGTTAGGTTTGCAATCAGTGCCAGCGATCAGGGCCTCTTTCCCTGAGGACAACAAGCCTCAGAGACATAATTTCATGCTCTTGCTGTCAGCTGCCTTGCACAATTTATCTTCTCATTATGTTTTTAACAGCAATGCTAGTCACTGGCTGATGGAGGAAAATAACTCTTGTGATGGAGACATAGGCTTTGGAAATAAAGCAGTAAGTAATGTTACTTTGCAGCAATATATATGCTAAGTTTCTGTAGCCAGTGCCCAAGAGAGATTTGAGAAGGTAGAGGACAACTCGTTCCCAGTGTCCAGTGAGCTGCTGGTATTCTAAGGTATTTCTCTATGGCTTGACTAAAGCCACCATAAGACAAGAGGCCTTATCATAGGAACAAAAGCTGGTTGGCTGGAGAATCAGTACCAGGCAGCACTTGCATACTGCATACTGCCATGTTATAGCAGATATTTTTTAGAGGATTCTGGTCTTTTGGGTACTCCCTAGATTCCCTGCTGCCCTCTAAATGGGGTTGGAGGCCCCACTGTGACTCCCAAGGAAGAAGCAAGAAAAAATGACTGTAAGAGAAGAACATCAGATACTAATGACTCGCCAAAGAAGCAAGCATGTAGCTCACGCTGTATGCAAAAACATGACTCTAGGTGGGACAGCTTTCCCCACATTCATCTACAGCCATGACATTCATCTGTGAACATGCAGTGATGGAGGGAGCTTACTCTGTTTCTTTCTCAGTTGATTCTGCCACTATCAAAGTCCCTACTCAGCCTCATAGTTTCTTCTCTGCATAAATCCCCAGATTTCCTGGAACTCACAGAAGCTCCTGCAAAGTTCAGTTCTGAACAGCGTTGTAGCATGTTATGGTAGCTGTGGCTGTAGCTGTGGGGTTTTATGAGGATTTTCTGGTTGGACTCCTTCTCCAAAGGTGCACTGCTTTCTCCCTCTTACTGAACAAGAGTGAATATCACAGGAGTCCATGGCTATGTGATTTGGCAAGGAACCAGAAATGCTTTGATTCTGGAGGCACTCTGTTTTCAGAAAAAAACTCAGCATTTTCCCTGGGCAGCAGACACTTTTTATGGTAAATTTCACTTTGCTGTGAATTCAGCTTTCAATGAAAAATAGTTTTATAAATGTTTTGAACAGCCTAGTGCACATCCAAGCCACTGGAACTGTAAAGGCATGAGGAGACACCTGTTTCCAGGAGTGAGGAATAGGCCACAAGCTCCCTGAGTTGCTAACTTCCCTCCAAGGGCACAACCTCTCTCAACACAGCTAACACAAGCTACTTGCAGGGAACAGTACAAAGGAAAACAGCCTGCATCCTAGCTTTCAGCTTCCGACCCAGTAACCATTCTTTTAGTTATTTAATATATTTAATGCTGAAATTAAAGTTCTTCACCTCATCTGTTTACTGTCTTGGAGGACTTGTCAGGAACTAGCAGACATATCTGAGAAATGCATTAGACCTAATGATGTGATAGTTGAGTTGTCAACTCATGATCAGCAGGCAATCCATACTGCAACAGGAATGCTTCAGGGCCCATGCGGCCAGCAAGGTCCTTGTGAGGAGGGTTAAGAACAAGTCCTCCCAGGTTCTCATAGCCCAGAGGCAGCTGTGGGTTGGTCTCTGAAACTCTACTCAGTGGCAGCACATGATACCTGAGCACTGAAGCTTGACCTGCTTTGACAATGATGCTTTCCATCAGCAGCACTGCCACCAAGAAGACCAATAACTAGAACCCAGCCATTTCTTTTTCAGGAGAGTGGTGGTCTGTGGGATATGCCACTTGTTACTTTGTGCAGTGAAACAGGGATTAGTTACTACCTTGGCTTGATGTTAGTGCAAAGAGCAACCAGCCAATACCAGGGCCCAGTGTGCTAAGGACTGTGCAATAATAACCTTCCAGTCTAAACAGGTGAGACAGATTACGGGTAGTTTAGCAATGAGCACATGAACAGTCCAGAAAATGTTTATGAGTCCTGAGTCCAGCAGGTGCTTTGCTAGGTCAACATCTAGGCTACAGCAGGGAGAGCTCGAGAAGCGTTCTTGCCAGGAGGGATAAGCCCAGCTGTTATATTGCCATGTCTCTGAAAAGAGCATTGTCTCAGTCCCTCCAGCTTCCTTTTTTTAGGAGGAAAAAACATACTGAATAAAATATAGACACATCAGCAAAGATGCTGTTGGAATAGGAGTTCCCCTAGCTCCATTTGGTCCCAGCTCTCTGAGCTTGTTTTGCTATATTTGCTTCCACATGTTCCCCACACACTGGTGTGTTTCACTCCCTGAAGTAAAACGGGAGCTGTCACAAATCATTACAGCATGCGCATCTCCATACCTCCCTGCATTCCTTGCAGGGCTGTTGGCACTGCTTGTCACTATGCAGGAATTTACCCAGGCAGACCCTTTGGATTTCCCTGCACTGTGCCTCTATACAGCCGCTGAAGGCGGTGGGTGGTGTGGAGAGCCTGGGGGTGTTCACTGGAGTAGAAAAGTCTGGTGCAGTGAAAAACACCTCTACCTCCCCAGATGGCTATGACAATGGCTAAGGGCTGATCCAAGCATTCACTGTCCCCACTGGTTTCACACTCCGTATCGAGTCCCTACACAGAAGCCTGCAAGAGAAGATGAGCTTGCCACCTTGGCATGGTTTCAGACTCTGGAGGTGTTGAACATGGGTGGGGCAAAGGTCTCCTCTATCCAGTCTGTCAGCAGTTATCCCAACCTCAATTAGTCTGAAGTGTATCATAGCTGCTTTCACCCCATCTGAGAGGTGGGCTGCACCCAGCAAGGTGGGCAGGCTATGCCCCCATGCATTGCTTACTTCACAGCAAGGGCAGAGCCTCCATGTCTGGCTGTGGAGGCAGCCTCTGAAACAAGGAGGTCATGAATAGCCACCCTCCCTGAGCTGAACTGCTGCTCCTTGAGATGGAACCATTATCTCTCTACTCTTTGCCTCAGCGATCTTGAAAACGGTCTGTAGGGCTCAAACGTAGCTTGTGCTGGAGGGCCTGGGATGTCTTCCCAAGCCTGGTGACCCATTTCAGCATGGTGCCAAAGCACTGGTGCAGGCGCTAGGTCTGAATCCTTGGCCAGCACCTCCAGCATGATCTTGCCCATTAACTCTGCATAAACAAACAATCACTTATAACGTCAGGGAAAATAATCTCACCCATAATCACTGATTAGAAATGTTTGCTTATGGCTGGATATTTATAGCCTACAAGAGGTAAATGTCACCCTCATTGCCTGCATTGCATGGGAGATATTGTTTAATTAGCAATCACAGCCTCTGGGCTGCTGCTGTTTGGAATGGGAGATGAGTGCTGCTGTGCTTTATTTACCCTTCCTTCTTCATCTCCTGTTCTTGTTCAGGAGTGGGATGTGGCCTTTCTTATCTGCAGTTGCTCTCAGACCCACAGAGCAAGCAGGGCACTGTTTTGAGATGCCCTCCTCCAGGATCTGTTTCTTAGACGTAACAACCACAGCTGTCTTGCTCAGTCTCCAGTCGTGATCTACGCTGCATTTCGTGACCACTGTGCCCAAGTCCTCAAGTTGCTCAGCCACAGCACTCCAGCAATGTTGTCCTTCCTAAGGACATTTTGGCAAGAGGGTGGAAGAGATAAGAAGAACAGTAAGTTCATACTGACAGAAATGCCTCAACCTTCCTAAATGTGGGTAGACATAAAGGCAGGTAGTTCCTAAAGGAAGTCCAGTCTAAGCCATCTGAGAATAGTGGTTAGACCAGACCACAGAGGAGAATGAGCTGGACCAACCCTTGCTTGAAGGAGACCAGTTGTGAGCTGGGCTCTGCAACCCCATGTTAATGGAGAGAGTAAGGGGACTGAGGGAACATACTCCCTCTGGTTTAAAGCCAGAGACAAAATCAGAGGTATCTGAGCTCCTCACACATCTAGAGAGTTTGACAGGACCTACAAGAGTGGGTATGAAGGACCTTTGAAGTCTCAGGATAATCTCAGTTTTCTAAGCGCTCAGGTAGGCACCTGCACTTTGCACTTCAGCCTTGGGTAGGATCAGTATTGAACAGGACATGCTTATGGGCCTTTTTTCCAGCATCCCAGATTTGCTGTCCTTGATGTTTGTTGAACACACTCAGAGCTACTCAAATCCCCCAGCAACCTCTAAAGACACAGCCTGTGATTATCTCAGCTCTGCAGATAGGGAGTTTGTACATGCTCTGGCAAACCAAACTCTGGAGCAACAATGTGTCAGGAGGAGTCTGCTTCACTCTCACTTAGACCATGGCAGGGCTTAGTTTCTTGCTTCTGTTGGTACTGCTGGGAGACTGTATTGTAGAAAAGCAAAAAGACATTCAGAAGCTCCTAAAACACCCAGCTATTTCTCCTTTTTTTGTCTAGAGTAGCCAAACATGTTGTCTTCCCATGCTTCTTCTGCCAAGACTGGAAAGTAGTGACAGAAGTGTCCTCACAGCATCCTTATCATTGGGGCAATATCTCATACCAGCTAGACCCAGAAAGGCCACAATATGTGGCAACGATTGATGGGAATTTAATGCCACTCTGTTAGCCATCAGGACAAGAGTGATCTGAACTTGGCACCAAGGAGACCGTCCATGCTGCTCTGCTCCTGTAGTGGAGGAGTAGTGAGCTGATTTGCAGAGGTGCACAAGGGCTTTCTGCTGGCAGACAGGTTCGCAAGGCAACAGCACAACAACCCACCAATACTACCACGCTGCTGTAGCCCAAATCTGGGCTAACCTGGGATTCCCATGGTACAGAGCCACTGCTCTGCCACACCTGCCTACAAGAGCCCTTGTTAATGTGGGGAGCACCCCCAGAGCCTGAAGGAGCTCAGAGCTGTTCCATCTGTACAGGTGATGTACAGGCAGTGTGACAGTCATCCTGACACTCTTTCTGTGGGACATTACAGGGCTGCTCAAATGGGATGCATAGACCTTATATTTAGGTTCTGAGTTGCAAGTGCAGCCCTTTGGTTGTGCATTATCTTCTGGGAAAAGCCTTTCTTGTCTCTGGCCAATGCTCATACCTTCTTAGGTAGCTGTTTTGGGTGTAACTTTAGTCACTGCCTCATTTCCTTTGTATTCCCAGACTATCTACCCAGGAGACCGGGAGAAATGTATTTGAAATCATTTACCCCGGACAGAGATTTACTAGGCAGTTTTATGAGGCTGTAACTCCTCCACCCAGCTCCTCAGCTAACACATGCTCTCCTATCTCACAGCACAGCTTTCCCCTGTTCAGATCAGGCCCTGACATGGTTGCTCAGGATGAATCTGCCCTCCAACTGACTGCACTCACCCAGACCAAAACATCTAGGGAGAAGTACTGTTTCCTTCCTAGCGGTCACGTTCAGTGCTATAGAGCATGGAGGTCTATGTGGTATGGAAGTCCCAGGCCCTTTGTGGTAGGCAGAAACCTTATGCATTGATGTCTACCATTGATTCTTTCAAGAATAGCCTGAAATGAATTTATTTCACAGGCAGCTGACATTTAAGAATGTGCTGGGCAAAGATGTGCAAGGAAGAACTGACTTTGCACTTTCCCCGTTGCTTATAAGTCTGGATATTTACTTGATGCAGGATTCAACTCCCATATCTTCAGCCATCTGGAAGTCAGGCGAGTTGCCTGAGCTCTGAGTTCTCAAAGGAGATGGCTGTTCGTGTTTCTGACTGCATTTTGAAGAGTCAGGATGAAGAGTGGCTGGCACGGGCTTGTGATAAGGGAGCAAGTGGAGTCTTTGTCTAGTCTCACCTTCCCTGTTGCTCCACACTCTCCATCTCTGCAGCCTGGCATGTGAGCACTAGACTTGAACTTGGTTTACACATAGCTACTCCTTTGTTAGACTGCAGCATATCTGAGAAAGCAATTCTGCCTTTCTATGTAGAAAGGTCTGTTACAACCTTGCATCTGTAGAGCAACATGATGTTAGTTCATGCTTTTGCTGTACTAATCCTGGACAGAAATCATTCATTATTTGTTAGCCACGCTGACTGCCCAATTCCTGCACAAATGCTCCACATTCCAGATCGAGTGAAAGGTCTTACAGCAAAGAGCAAGGTGATGTATTACTATTTAGTACTGCTAGGATGGCGAGAGGAAGCACAGATATTCTTCAACAGAAGGCAATTCCTAGGGAGCCCTGGGCTGTGAGGAAAGCTGAGCTGGCTGGTTCAGTGTCTGAACTAGTCTCCAGTGGCCTTGGACCTTGAGAAAAGTGGTACAGGTACACAAATGAAGCAGCAGACACATCCCCACCACACACGGCCACCTGGGCACGCTGCTGGCTCATGTTCAGCCGGCTGTCAACCAGCACCCCCAGGTCCTTTTCCACCGGGCAGCTTTCCAGCCACTCTTCCCCAAGCCTGTAGCATTGCATGGGGTTGTTGTGGCTCAAGTGCAGGACCCAGCACTTGGCCTTGTTCAACCTCGTGCAATTGGTCACAGCCCATTGGTCCAGCCTATCCAGGTCCCTCTGTAGAGCCTTCCTACCCTCAAGCAGATCAACACTTCCACTCAGCTTAGTGTCATCTGCAAACTTACTGAAGGGTACACTCAATCCCCTCACCCAGATCATTGATAAAGATATTAAACAAGGCTGGCCACAAAACTGAGCCCTGGGGAACACCACTTGTGACCGGTCACCAACTGGATTTAACTCTGTTCACCACAACTCTCTGGGCTCAGCCATCCAGACAGTTTTTTACCCAGTGAAGAGTACACCTGCCTAAGCCATGAGTCGCCAGCTTCTCCAGGAGAATGCTGTGGGAGACAGTGTCAAAGGCTTTACTAAAGTCCAGGTAGATAACATCCACAGCCTTTCCCTCCTCCACTAGGCGGGTCACCTGGTCATAGAAGGAGATCAGGTTGGTCAAGCAGGACCTGCCTTTCATGAACCCGTGCTAGCTGGGCCTGATCCCCTGGTTGACCTGCACATGCCTGTTGAGTGCACTCAAGATGAACTGCTCCATAATATTCCCAGGTACTGAGGTCAGGCTGACACTCCTGTAGTTCCCCAGATCCTCCTTCTGGCCCTTCTTGTAGATGGGCGTCACATTGGCAAGCCTCCAGTCATCTGGGACCTCCCCTGTTAACCAGGACTGCTGATAAATGATGGAGAGTGGCTTGGCAAGCTCCTCTACCAGTTCCCTCAGTACTCTCGGGTGGATCCCATCCAGCCCCATGGACTTGTGAATGTCCAGGTGGCGTAGCAGATCGTTAACTGCTTCCTCCTGGATTACGGGGGGGGTTTATTCTGCTCCCCATCCCTGTCTTCCAGCTCAGGGGGCTGAATACCCTGGGGATGACTGGTCTGACTATTAAAGACTGAGGCAAAGAAGGCATTAAGTACCTCAGCCTTTTCCTCATCCTTGGTGGCAATGTTCTCACCTGCATCCAATAAAGGATGGAGATTCTCCTTGGCTCTCTTTTTGTTGTTAATGTATTTGTAGAAACATTTTTAATTATCTCTTACAACAGTAGCCAGATTGAGTTCTAGCTGGGCTTTTGTCTTTCTACTTTCCTCTCTGCATGACCTAACAAGATCCCAGTACTCTTCTTGAGTTGCCTGCCCCTTCTTCCAAATATAATATAATCTTCTCCAGGTGGGTTGAGGGCTATGCTTAGCCTGCCAGGCTGTCCACTGGGGAAAGATTGACTTATTTTTTGATACAGACAGTTAGTTAAAAACTATCAGAACAATACAGATCAAGACACCTCTATCCTGCATCAGTACGTGTCAAACATGCTTGATACAGTGCAGAAAGCTGTGGATGAATTTGGGTGTCACTGGCAGCTCCATGTCCAGACGTGCTTTTAGTAGGCTTTAGGGTGAGAAGCAGCACATAACTGTGCAACAGATGCCCTACAAGGTGGAGCACCAGAGAGGTTAGAGCTAAAAGCCACAGGGAGCTTTTGAGTGATATAGCCCTGAGCACCAGAATGTGACTTCTCTCTATTTACTAATGCATTTGGGTGTCTCTCGGTAGACAACAGTTGCCTTGTGTCTCTTAAACATGCTCTATTAACTGCCATCACATGTTATCACTCCTCTGGCAATATCCAGCAACACCTCTATAATTTATTGTCATTAGTTTTATTCACGACCATCACAGAGGTCACTGCATGGTGGGGAGAAGAGCATTTAATCCATTTCACCACTAAACATGCTGGAATAATAGCTTTTCAAACAGCTGATGTTAAATAGATATGAAAAGATAATGAATAATGAGGAATAAGGGAACTAACCTTTTTTGAACAAGAGGCTCTTTCAGCATCATGACACTTGGAAGCTGGGTGAAATGAACCCTGAATTCCAAGACCATGCTTTCTGACACCTCTGATGCAGACATGTCCCTCTGAGTTGGTCCACTCAGACTCCCTTTACAGGCAGGAGGAGAAATGGTAAGCATTTCTTTCAGATGTGTGTGTTGAACTGTACCGTAGAAATGTCTGTTTCTTTCTGGCAACTCTGAAGAAAGCCTGGAGAAATTGTCTGAGATGGAGATATCCGCATGTGGCCAGATGCTTCCTATACAGGCAACCTGTACTTAGTGGCTCATAAGCTCAGATGAATGGAAATGGGCTTTGCACACTCTCCCGGTTGGTTTGCTGCTCCAGATGACTCTATCTAATCTGCAAAGCGGCCCTGCAGAACACACTTTCTGATGTAGGGACTGTGGAGTTTACTGTAGACAACTTTCCAGATCATGGGCTGAGTCTTTTTATACAGAAAACAAACCACAAAGGGGGAGATGTGTGACCAGATGGCACCTTAAGATGTAGTCAGGATGCAGCTGGATTCACACCCAGACTTAACAGCCAAGCAGCATGTCCAGGACCCATTATTGAAATGATTCTCATGTGGCCCAGGTCAGAATGAAAATCCTAAACATGCTACATGTGAGAAAAACCTGGAATTTCCATCACATGCAAAATTCCAGATAGTGACTTCTTTTTTCCCCCTGTATAAAGGCCTGTAGAAGAGAGGAAGATACAGGCTACCCAATCGTACAGATTTCAAGAGATATTTAGGATTAAATACTTTAAACAAATATGTGTTTTTTTCCATGAAGCAAAGTGAAAGGGGGAAGGGGAAGGAGGAAAAGCAAGCTGTTCTTGCACAGAGCAAACACTATTTTTTCTGTATTCAAAGGGAAAAGAAGCACCTCAGGTAATTCCTGCGGTGGCTGCCACTCCAAACCTAGTACACCTGTGGGCCAGGGCACGAGAGGAGTCTGACACAAAGCTTGGCAGTCCGGTAAATGAAGAATCTGTTAGTTCTGATACATCTTCAGCAGAATTATGATTTTTTCCTTCCTGGAAATCTGCTTGTCTGTCTTTGTAACTGAGAGGCAGAAAAGACAATGGCCTAAAGACTGAATAAACTCAAAGTAGTTTGGTTTTGACCAGTCCCTAGAATTGCAGAAATTTGGAGCAACAAGAATTTTTTTCTACAGAATGTAAGAAAAAGTGAAGAAAGTGTTTCTGATACTCTTGATCATGCAACAGATATTTCTGAGGTTTGTATACCTCCATGCAACTTTCTCCTTCCAAAACCTTATGGTGCTTCAGCCAAAGGGCTGTATCAGAACCATTTAGCCACATGGGCCATGGCCGTTCATGGCAACAAACTTCACCACCTGCCTTCCCCCTCCACACTTTGGATCCTGAGCTTGTTGTATGCTAAAACTGAAGTCAGTCCTGTCATGCTTGTCAATCCTGAATAAATGTCTGGGAGATAGAGAGTCAGAGTGTTCCCTGTATGGAAATAAAAATTGTAGGGTATCCTGATCTACAAAACTAATTAACTTGCTGATAAATTAGAAAATATCTAAAGGGAGCTAGCTCATTAAGGGAAAAAAATATCTCAAGCATGGTGTAGTTCACAAAGCTCAACCCCAAGTTGAGAAATGGTGGGCATTTCAGCAAGCCAAAGTAAATGTCGCAATGGAAAACTCCAAAGAAGCAACA
This sequence comes from Balaeniceps rex, assembly GCA_013401315.1. Lineage (NCBI taxonomy): Eukaryota > Metazoa > Chordata > Aves > Pelecaniformes > Balaenicipitidae > Balaeniceps > Balaeniceps rex. The sequence continues at coordinate 22,946 of VYZW01041466.1, read as the reverse complement.
AGCAGTTACACCCAAAGAAGGATCTAGACACAGAGGGACTCCTGGGTCACCAAGGCTCCTCCACAGATTCTGCTCCAATTTTCTTTGGAAGAATGTTTCTTCCAATTTTGATTTCTCTAGTCCTCAAGATTGTCTGGTTCTTACTACAATATCCAGATTTTGGCTGTATTTACAGTGCTCCCCAACCATTTGTTATTAGCACTTTACATATTTTTATTGAGATTTTCAATAAAAATATTAAATAGGATTGGCCTTAAGCCTAGACCTTTAGGAGCTCTGGTAACCTCCTTCCAGCCTGACACTCCCCTTTAACACAAGCCCTTTGCTGTCTTGTCTTTATGCAGTTCCTCCTTTCCCTTATAATTCTTCTGTAATCCTCATTTTTCTCACATCACTAATCAGTTCCTCATGTGACACCATATCGAATGCTTTCTTAAAGTCCACAAAGATGGTATCTAGCATGTTTCCTTTGTCTAAAAACTCCATTACCTTATCAGAGAAAGATATCGGATTAGCCTGCCACAATCTCCTTTGGATAAAGCCATGCTTCATTCTAGGCCATTTCCCACTTATATCCATGCCTTTAATTGCTTCTGCCTTCAAAATCTATTTCAAAGCTTGCATCAAGCTGAGTTCATCTTTCAGGCTCCAAATCACATTGTTTGCCCTTCCATATCAGGACCCTGTGATTATGGCAGATGGCATCTGTTTTGTCCCCAGCGAGGGTACCTCCAACTGGGGTGTGCTCCCTTCTGGGCTGTGGGGCTTGGGATCAGGAGGGAAGATCAAACCTCCCAGAGGTTAACTTGTGAGGCACAGCTGAGAGGAGTTTCTGGCAGGCTGGATAGCAGTCATTGCTGGAAACAGGTTCACAGACAGACCTCAGATGTGGCACCAAGACATGAGCCTAAGAGGGTCCTTTAGAGGGCCCCTTAGAAGGACTGTGTAAAGTTTTCCACTTCTTTCAGGCAACCGGACTGAACAGGTCTGATTGAATGGACCTGCCTGTCCCAGTTGCTGCTCAAAAAAATTTAGTTATTTTGAAAGATGTTTGTCTGATTTGGCCAGCTTCCTTTAAGGAAAATGTCTAAGGAGATCCACCTCAGAACTGTTGATGGGTAGGGGACCCAACAATAAATTGCCATTCTCCAAGCCTGTAGCAATTGGTCTGGTGTGGGAGATTTATAATCTGTGCAGTCTACAGTGCTGCTGCTTGTTTCAGAACCTGTGGTGAAATATCTGGTTCCTCCTGGGGTTGTGCATTAGCTCCTGGAGTATTACCTCTGCCTGGTTACACTTGCTCTGTCTCTGTCCTTGTGGTCCTACTGTCCATCCTGGTTCTGATATCCTGGTCAACATCCACATCATTAAAAATGGAAGCCAGGTCCTCCATTTATTTTGGAGTCTTGCTGAGTATGGCTTTAATTTAGCATCCCCCTCGTTTCACAGTAACATCATTTATTCTTTTCTCATCCTCATTTCATTTACATAACCAAAGAGTTTTTTTCTCTTTGGTATAACATGTAACTCACTTTGACATTTGACAGTTCTTTCTTCATCACTATGCTTCTTGACCTCCAAGATGTACTGTTTTGCTGATCAATCTCTTTTAGCTTGGTTTCCCATGGAAAAAAAAGATTTTCATTCCCCTGCTTCCTCTCCTGCAATAACATTCAAACCCAATGGCCAATTTTAATCCCACCTGAAAGGATGGTAGAAGCACCTATGATAATTAAGATTCTGTAAGTTTTTTCAAAAATTGGCAGCTGAGTAGATGAGAGAGATTCAAATTAGTGTCTCCACTGAGGGAAAAGAAAGCATCTCTCAGCCATTACATATTCGGTTTGGCAGCTTGCCTTCTTGTCCGTCAGTGCATGCCTCCCAGCCGGCCTGCTCTGCCTGTAAAAGAGCATGCGTGTACCTTCAGGCTATCCACAGCTTGTGCAAAGTCTTGCCGGGTGGTGATGATATAAGTGGTATGGGAGATTTTGTTTAAGGTTTTGAGGTTGGGATTTCTATTGTTATTGTTTTGGTTGTTTTGTGGGTTTTTTTTGGGTAGTTGGAGTGCAGGAAACAGAACACATATCCATCAACAACCACACTTTCCTGGTTACACTGCTTACAGAACAAGTTGCTCTCCTTCCTTCCAGGCTCTGCTTATTCCTAATATGCCTTTTCTAAATTCAGTTAATTGTGGAGCCCTCTTCTCTGAAAACCTTGCCTGGATACAGACTCCTAATAGTTTTACATCTGGAATTTGATATGCTGTTTCTGAACTCAAGTCCTAGAACTCTTCAGGTCTTGCTGAACACTTCCCTGAGTTTATTAAGAGCTTTCCTTTCTGAATTGAAGAACTTTGTCCACAGATCCATCCTTTGTCCTATTATTTAATTTCAGTTGAAACCTTTTATGATCATTCCACTCAAGGTCATTTTGTTCAACCTGCCATTTGTAATGCCTCACAACTCCTCAGTGTCAGTATTGCCTCTTGCTTACGGAGTGACTATTTGGTAAAGAAACTCATGAGTTATCTTGTCGAAGACACCAGAGATTTACTGCTGTGTGTTGTTCTTGTTCTGTAAATTATTATTGAGGAAATTAAGATCCCCCTAGGATGACAAAATTCCTCCAGTAACACTCCATAAATATTTACCCATTTCCAGACCCAATTCTGCAAGTCTTCTGCTCATTATAAACACTCCTCCAATAGAACCTCTTTTACTATTCTGTCCCAGATTAGGGATGGCCGTGACAGACTTTTGTTGATGCGGTGTCCTTGCTTTTGTCACCAGTCCATCATGTTACTACTTAACTTGTATAATTCTCAAAGCCTGAGCACACAAGTACCAGTCTCAATTACTGATGCTCCATATTTGTTAACTCTATCAGCTCCAATTTCACATCTTCACAATAGCTATGCTTCTCTTTTTTTTGTTGCTGCTGTTCACAGACTAATGCTCCAGTCCTTTTATACTGATCCATTTAGGCGCTCTGACAGATTTTTACTACTATTCAGACTCCTGCTGGTTTGTATTTGTCCTTTCCTTTCTTCACTGCACATCCTTTCCTCACCAAGATTCCTGCTGTCTTTGATTGCCCCACTTCCCCTCTCCTGTGTATTACTATTATATATGGAGAATGCATGGGTGTCTCACAGCTTTCTCCCTTCATTTTTTCCTCAATCATACCAGCTTTCTCCTCAAGTGAAGTCCATGCTATGAGCAGTATTTTACTCTGTGAGTTCCTTCCAGAGAATGAACATCCCAAAGCCTTTCTCTTAGCACCATCTTTTAATCCTCATTATTTTGTCCTTTTTTTCCCCTGTGTCTCAGGACATCCTACAAATCCCACAGAAGGTTACAGAAAATTTTCCCTCATCTGGCACATTCCTCCTTTATGTATTTAATCAGGAATGCAGCAGTGTCATTTGCCTCAATAAAAAGGGTGCTCTGGATACTTCCTTACAGTCCCAGATGCTTTTCAATGTTATATTTACATCACATTCCCTTCAACCTGATTTATTCTGGTGTGAGTCCCACTAGAAGTTCTTAATAAGGACTCCCTGACAACACAGACCTTTCTACTGTTCTTTGTGTGTTTCCAGTCTTCTTCCTTTGTCTTCTGTCTGAGAACACTCTCCTTTCTGCTTTCCTCTTTAATTTTCCATATACTCTGCCCTCTGTTTTGCTTGGACTCCAACTCTTCTTACTTTTACTGTCCCCTTTTACTTTTAAAGGATGTGGTGCTCCTCCCTGCTCCACAGTACCTCATCTACATTTTTGCTGATTTCTTTTGCATATTCATTGCTGCAGCAAACCTATTCCATACATCTGTTTCTTTACCAGCATCTGGTCTCTTCTTCTGCTATATGGCCTCCAAATTCTCCTGACCACCTTATTTCTGAAAATTTTGGCTTTCTTGGACAGTCTTTTCTACCCTGTCTGTCATTTCCATGTTAAATTTATTATCCTGTCTGTTTTCAGCCCTTGTCTTTCACCAGCTCAGTATGTATTTGGCCTTGGAAAGCTACTCCTCAAGAGTAATGTGTCCAGTCCTCCTTTCTAGTGTCTAGCATTCTTCTGAATACTAATATTGCTTTTACCCATCACCACTGACTTGCCTTTTTTGCTTAGTCTATGGAAGATAGACTTCCTGAAGTTCTCTGAGTGTTTGACTTTCTAAACTTTTTTCCAGTGCCAGCCTCAACACATCATTTCAGCTGGTCCATGACTCAGTGTCCAGTTCTCCATAATACTTCACCCACATCAATAACACATCCTGCAAACTCACTGGCTAATTAAAGAGTGGCCTCTTCCTATTAGGGTCAATTTCAGCGCAAACATCTGGGTTTTGGGTCATGGTACAACCTTTTTCATTGCAAGGTCTATAAATTGAAGGCAACAAATAACAAGGATGTGACAACAAAAAAGCTGTCTCAACCTTAGCTTTGCCACACACTGTAAGCTACAGAAAAAAAGCTGAAAAAACAGCTTCTAGTAAAAGGCATTGTCAAATACCATGGCAATTCTGGCTTCTGAGGACTTAATCTAATTGAATTAGTCCCATTCTGGGAAACTGATTGGACTTGACTCAGGCAATTAAACTGAAGTCCACTTCTACACAATATGGCAAATGGCTTGGGTGTTTCTTCAGTCATCAGATAAAGATATTCTTCCACTGCTCATAGTTTTATGCAGGACAGTTCCCTCCAAACAGTGCTTCCAAAAAGTAAGCTTTTAAAGACTGGACCTGGAATAGTGTAACATGCACATCAAGTAGAAATGGAATTTGTAGTGCAATGTTTCTTCCTTCTGCAGCAATTCTCTATGAAGGGCTTCCCGGCCTCCCTGGCAATCTGGTCTTGCTAACATAGGGACACATATAAGAAAAGTACAGTGCACTCAGGAGAGTTAAAAGCCTCACTGTACAAGTAACTGTCAGATATTTGCACCCTTAACTGTGGGCTAATGAAGTCATTAGCCTGCGAACAGAGCAAAAATCTGAGTCAGGCCTCCCTAATCATTCTATTATCAGTGCACAGATCAGAAGCTGCTCTCTCCACCTCCCTTTTGATATACAGCCAGCTGTTAGGGAGGGTCTGACACAATGAAATCAATTCTGTTGTACTGCTGTGGGATGAGCTGAACGCCTCGCAAGAGGTGCCTCAGATGACTGTGATTCTGTGTAGCTGGAACATTAGCTGAATGCCCCAGTGCACACAGCAGCTCTGTGCAGGCTGGCAGGGAGGCAGCGTGGTTTGCACCGTTTCCTGCCAGGCTGAAAGAAGGGTGAGGCAAAGACAAAGCAAAACAAAGGAGTCCATTTTTCATATATATTCGCCTAATTTACACCCAGCGTTTTCAGCCCGGGACCTCATGTGGGCAGATGTACATGGGTCTTTTGTCCAAAGGATTTGGTGCTGTGATTAGTGTTGTGGAACTCATGCCCTGGAGGATCCTGTGGCAAGTAACTAGTTTCCTTTCTTTGCTTTAGTTTTTTAAATAGGTGCTAAAATTCCTGAAAGCGGTGAACAGAAGTTGGGCTTGTACCGCCCTGCCTTCCCTCGAAGCTTCTAAATCCTTGCTTAAGGGGTAAGTAACATCAAATGCTTATGAAATGCCTCTGGCTGATACAAAACAAGCCCTCAGAGAATGGATCTCACTATTTACTCCTTCAACAAATACTTTCCTGATGTTTGGTGCATTTCAGCAACCAAAGAAAGGTGAGAGATGTGTCAGCACCTGCAGCAGGGCTGCAGTTTGTGAAGAATCGGGAAGTTATGCAGATTCAAGAGAGAAGCTGAGGCCCTTGTGATGGAGACTTGTGGGCTGTAATTATTTCCCAATTGGTAATTCGGATGTGTTGCCTTGGAAAGCAGCAGATGGTAATTACGTTCCATTAGATGTTTGTATTTGCTGTGGAGCTGTTTCAGTCCTTTCAGCCTGGGGTGGAGCTGGGGCTTTGCTGAATGGGCTGGCTGACATGCTTACCAGGTGTCAGAGCCGTCACAGTGGCTGATATTTGTTGGGGAAATGCACAAATGCTTCCACCAAGCAAGATAGGCAGCGATAGGAGCCACCCCAGTGACTGGGGTTCAGGGTCCAGTTCAGGGTTCAGTCCTTGGGATGAAGAGCAGAAAATTGTAGTGAAGCATGAGAAGGCTGAAGCATGAGAGGCCCTCCTTTCTGGCTGGGGACACAACGTTAAACCCTGTTTTGGAGAGTTTATCGCTCTTGACTCCCATATTAACATGCTCTTCCCATTCTTCATGCACTACACAGACTTGCATTCTTAGCATCCTGACGACATGAACCAGTGTTAAGATATAGTCCTATTCCATTGCTTCTCACCATGGCATGGAAATGAGGTACCTGGCACTTTCCAAGCAGCATTCAGTCCTTTCCTGTGCTCTCAGAGTGCACAGTCTTGCTTCAGGGACAATACCTTTGCAGAGTTTCTGTTATGAATGTGTAAAGGCAGTCTTTATGCCCTTATTTTCAGAGGTCTTCTCCCAGCTGGAAGCCTAATGTGTCAGAGGACCTTCTCAGATATGTTCTCACAGTGCAGGGACCTGCCAAAGGAGCTTTTCTCAGTGTGGAAGGCTCTGCTTCAGAAGACCTGTCAAAGTCTGTGTTTAAGGATCTGAAACTCTCTGAAAGATTCAGCAGGACTTTCCTACCTTTCACATCCTTTCTTCTCCATCTTAGCCAGGGAAACTCAGCCAAGACTGATTACATCACAACTCTTAACTTTTTCTGTAAGATGCTCCACTTCCCATTTAGCAGCAGATATAAGAATGTCCAGAAAAGGTAGGTCTATTACTGACCTCAGCATTGTCCAAAAGGTTCATTAAAAAAGGCTATAAAAACATATGTTCTAAAATGTATGTCTCTAACTCAATCAGTGGTTATTGCTCAGGCCTGAGAATGCAGAAGAGGGCATGCAAAGACTCAAGGGCAGCTTGAGAGAGAGTAGGAAACAGCAAGAGGGAGTAAGTTTAGGAAAATATTTCAAGCACCTCAAAAGAAATAGGACAGATTGCAAATACCTGTTATGAAGGGAAAGATGTGCAGTGATTATGGGTAAGCAAATCTTGGAGTAGAAGGGGACAACAAATTTGACACAAATCTGCGTACGGGCCTCACAAAAGAATCACCCTATAGATTTGTAGGCAACAGACAGAGCAGGAGTCCTGCATATCCAAGGGAGTGCAGCAGGAGATCTGGGTATGTCAACACCACAAGGTCATAGAGAAAGAAGAGGGCATTTAGAACAGCCACAAAATGATTGAAGGACAAGCTAAATAGGAAAGATTAAAAGAACTAAATTATGCATGGCTTGGCCAAACAGTGATTAAATAGCCAGGCAAGGAGTAAAACTCTTCAGTGTAGCCTGATGAGGGATAGCTTAAAGTTAAAAGGTGAGACTGATGGTGGAAAATGGGGACTGCACAACAGGAAAAGTTTTCTAAGAAAAGCTCTAATACTTCTTAATACTGTATTTCTGAAGGCTGGTGGAAATCCATTTATTATAAACAGGACTTGACAAAATGCTGGAGAATATGCACAGGGACAAGTGTGCTTTGCCCAAGGCACAGTACCAGAGCTGCCTATGAAAGCTAGTGGTGCCACTTCCAGTGTGGCTCCCAGTGCTCGCTTTGTTACTGCTGATCCTGTTAGTAAAGGCTTCCTTGTGACAGGCTGTATGCAGTGGAGTGAAGGCCTTCAAAATGTGGTTCAAACTTGGACTGAATTGTCTCGTTATTACCAACACTGTGGCAGAGAGAAACAGCCCTGGTGGATAGCAAGTGGGTTGTGGCTTTGTCTGGCCACATCTTGAATGCCTCCGAGGATGGAGAATTCTTTGTGAAATAGATATATAAATATAGTTTTATGATGAGTCATAGTGATCCCTGCATTCTTGAAAAAACTGCTAGAATGGTAATAAAAGGTCCTTTTCCTAGGGAGACCTTTTGAGGGGCAGTGGTCAGCTGCAAAGTGTCCTGAGGTCCATTATCTCTGAGCATTGCATGTGGTTTGCAGCCCACACGGACTGAGTCATTGGTCTTTTCAGTACTCTGGAAATGAAGAGGATTGGAAGGCCTATGGGGATCCTTTAAGAATAAGCTTTCTAAGTGTAAAATATTATTCACATCCATGATAATTATTAGAATAATAAAGATCTCATTACAGAACCAGCATGACTATTCTCAGGTATTGCATTGAGTCCTCCTTGGGAAATGCGTCAGTATAAGATATGCTGATGTTGCCTTCTAGCAGATATATTTGAACAACTTGTGCTAATTAACATTAATAAATATATGCTAAAAGCATAACTGGAAACCAGGCTACAGCACACAACTTTGGCTACTGATTTAAAATTGTACCACCAGGTAAAATTTTCTGCTCACTTTCATTATAAATCTTCAAGGGACTTTCATTATTAATGTCTGCAATCAACATAACATTTGGCCTCTGCCATGGGCTGTATCTACCCAGCTCATCTAGATGCCCCACAGCCTGTTGTGTATTTGACCATACAACAGACCTATGAGCTGTTTTTCTGATGCACACAAAGGTCTAAATTCACCAGTATGTTTAGGTATTTCTTCTTCACTGGAGATTAAGGCTGTATAATAGAGCACCACTGTTCACGCAGTGTTAATCTTGAGTGTTGCCTGGTTTCTACCTCTGCTGTCCCATGGCACATCACAGGTAATGGATGTAGCAGACCTAATTTGTGCCAAAGCCACCAAGCCCACAGGGGAACTCTCAGCATCTCACTCCAGGACAGGTTTTCATGGCTTAAGCTCCTGTATGGAGCAAAGCACAAATCTGGTGTGGTGCTCATTTCTAACCAGATGCGATGTTGATGGGGTGTTTATATACCCTTTGTCATCCTTTTCCCTCTGTTTCTGCCCAAGCTGCCTGCTCGGTTTATGAGGAACCAGTATGCAGTGCTAGTGGGGCACCTGTCCGGCAACATCCAAACCTGGGTTGCCCACAGGACCTCCCACCTATGCAATGGAACGATTGCTTTCACAGGACCAAAGCAGGGGCATTCTTCTTTACCAAAGTTACACAGAAGCTAATGATGGAAAAAAGGCATGACCCACTGCCACACATATGGGGAGAAAGAAATTGCACTAGTAAGTCAGTAAATCCAAAAAAAGAGTTAATTTCAAAGGCAAGATACATCTGAAAGCACTGGTTGTCATAAAAATACCAGTTCTCCTCCATAGAGTGATGATCCCCCTTAAGACCAACTACATTTAACAGGCTGAGTGTGAAGGTCACCTTCACCTCAGATTGTGTGCTGTTTCCAAGTGTCAGATCAGCACCCACTGTCCTGTATCAGCTACACAGACCAGCTGCTCCAGCTCTCAGTGTGTTCCCAAACCATTCGGTACCAGGCAGACATGGATCCCTTTTACATAGTGATCACAAAGAGCGTATTTCCTATTTGAGCAAAAGAATCCCATTAGGCTTTTGGGCAGTCTTAACTCCTCAGGTAAGCGTCAGGATTTCTGCACACAGCATTTTGCAAAATTACCCTGGGAAATGATATTTTAATTATTTGAAAAACAACCCAGCTACTCCTCCGCACAGCCCTGTAAATTATGAATTAAAATAACATCCTTTTCTCCCCAGCTGCTTCACTTGTTGCTATGGTTTGGTGAAATGGGCAGGGTGCTGAGCAACCAACCCTTCCCCACAGACCTCTACATTCCAGCTGACTTCCTCCAGTTCTACTACTCTGGGATGCTCAGCTATGACATCACGCCCACTTTGTGTCCTAACCAGTGGAATAAGCATGGACAGCCACGACATCATACACCCATAGTGTCCTCACAGATGGAATGAGCATGCAGAGCCTCTGACGTGTTTCATCAAACCTTATTCCCCCGCAGTGCCACTGCCATCTCCATATAGAGACTGAGGCACAGGGACAGATGCTGAGGGTTACCTAAAACATATGTGCCAAGAGAGATAATCCAGCCCAGAGTCCTGGGCTGGTACCTGGATCTCTCCACAGGAGCAGTGAGTTGTGCTTAGACATACAGTTGTGCGAAAAGAGTTCTGGCTGAGGTGTCCAGCAGTGGTAACCCTGAAAGAACAAATTGTAAGTGGCCCTTTGTACTCCCAGTTTTTGCCTGGGCCAAGATTGATGGCCATTTGCAGAATGAATTCATTGTTCTGCTGAAAGTTGCATTTTCTCTTCACTGACTAAATAGGGAGCCTATTCACCTTACATACAACATGCTCCTAAAGTGAGACACTTGAAGTAAATGCTTGAAATTGGTCTTGGTGAACCTCTGCCTCTCTGTGTGATGTGTTATGTTGAATAAAGACTCAGGAGGTGAAACAGCAGAGGAGAGCATATACTGGGCACAGTAATAGATTACTGGTGACAGGCTGAGCATCAACACTGCAGAAGAGCACCCAGAAATGAGAATATTTGACTAAGAGCCTCCAGCACAGCCGCTTGAAAAGGTCAACTAAGCAATGACCAGGGCTCACTTCTGACTGACCTTTGCTGCCAGTTGTTATAGATACATGTGTGAGATAATGATGGGGAGGGAGGATATTCAAACTGTCACAGCCCCTGATAAGGTTTCAGTGGTGACTTGCATGAAAGCAGAAGTTTAGATCAATCTTCCTGCCATGAGAGCATAACAGGATACTTGCTGGAGTGCTGGAAAGCCTGTTAGCACACTTTCCCTCATGTCTGCTGCTGAGCAAGGCAAATGTTTTAATGTAAGGAACTGCTCAGAATTATTTTATTTCATAAATATTACAACAAAAAATATAATTCCTGTTAGAATAAAATAAATTTTTGACATATTAATACTTTTTGATGTTGATATTAAATGCATGCCTAATAACAAGCACAACAATATTTTTCTCTGGAACTTTTCTTTCTGACTTACTTTGGTTAAGAAATGAGAGGCAACTGTGTTTGGGGAACAGCATGTCTCCTCCCTGATACAGTATGTCACTAGGAAAGCTGCTTTGAAGCACTTTGGTATCAAACACCGAGAAAGGAAAATGGAAAGCTCACTGTGGAAACTAGTGGTGAACTAATTCATCCAAGTTAAAGCAAAAGACTGAAAACAATTCTAAGCAGTTTAATGACAAAATGCTCTAATCCAATGCTGGTGTTAGAGTTTCATTTGTGGCATCTTTTATTACAGAAACTGTACTCATGGGAGTATGGATGTGAATAAAACATTTCATTTTATGGCCACAGAAAGAGAAAATAAACCTTTGAGGGGTTTAAAAGCTCTTTCATCATTATGCAATTGTTCTGCAGAGCTTGGGAAATCCTCTAGATTTAGAACAATTTTTGAATCATATATTATATATATGAAGGTCTCTTTGGAAATGCCAACAAGGGGTGTCAGTGAGGTTTGGAGCAGAGACTCAGCAAGGCATCCTGCTTTCAGTGCCCTGGGAAACACCCTGGGGAGAGCATTCAGGGTCCTACAAAATGAATCCTAGCAATTAATTTTCCAATGAACGTATGAAATAAAAATGCTAAGGAACCTCAGAGACATCCTGCAGAGTTACACATCACATAAACAAGGTTGGCTCTTACAGCCCAAAGGCTTTTTGTGGTTGTGCCCCAGCAGCTGACAGCACAAGTACAGGGCAGGCAGCTCAAGCCCTCCTCAGATTTGACATCTGCTTTGGTAAATGTGCAATGTGTGGTCTCAGGGAAAAAACAAAGCCTGCTGGCATATTTGTGATATATAGCTGGCACATGGTTCTGAATCCAGAGGATTTCACAAGGTAAGCAGATATGGCTACAAGTCAATTGCCTTCCTGAGGGAAAAAAGGTGAACAGAAATGAGGAGTCAACATTCCTCAATACCTTTTAAACATCAAAGGACAGTCATCTTAGAGAAGCTTAAGGATGCTTCATCTGCAGTCTCAGACACCAAGAATTCACAACAAGCTGAAGCCCAGCCAGATTCCCTCAAAGAGAATAGAGACAAGGAGGAGAGAGGCAGCTTTTCTGATGTGCTTTGAAACTTCATTTACATTCAAGAGCAGGAAGGAAACTATGAATATAACTGGGCAGGGAAGAGACCAACTTTCAGAGCTGGCCTCACCTCCTACAACTCTGATTTGATTTGCAGAAACTCAGAGAGACTAGAGCAGAGAAAGCAGTTTGTATAGTGGGGGGGCTCTAAGAGTGCATTTCTTCTTATTACTTTCCTCTTTTACAACTGTACTTCCAGTTTTGTAACCAGGAACTTAATCTTCTTCATAATACAGGTAAACTCATGCAAGGTTTCACTTGCTTGCTGTTTTGAGCAAGTACAGCTGGAAGAACGATGTTTGTCTGAAAGCAATTAACCTCCCTACACAGGTAAATTCCTGGGCTGTTGGACTGCAGAATGAATTAGGAAATTTCAGTGTATTGGCAAGTTTCTTGCCAAGCTGCAAGGAACATCTGGAAGACTGCTTATTGCCAGCTGCAGGTAGTAGGATGGCTCCTGGGAGGCATCTGCTGACAAGTAAATATTGAAGGGGTAATCCATGTCACTAAGTGCCGCTGAATCATCATATCCTTCTTGTAGCAATGCAGCAGGCCAGGCCAGGGGAAGCACAAAGTGAGGAAGAAGAAGGGCTATGTCTTCTCTGTAAATATCAATTGAGGATACTCAGGCCTTCCTCAGACCCTGACTCTAGCAATTTCTCAGGTGAGAAGGGCTGGGCTGAGTCCCTGAGATGCCAGGCAGAGAGCATTTCTGAGCCAGGATTAATTTTTTCCCCACTTCCTTCATTTCAGGAGCAGTGACTGAGCTCGCACATTGTAAGATAAACTTGTTTACCAGGGCCTATGCTTTAAACTGCCATACATTTCTTTCAACACCACGTCGCATGTTCTCTTATGGAAGATTCAGAAGGCAATGCTGTCTAAACACTGCTCCCACTTCAACAACACCATGTGGTGGCATTTTCCACTCAGTGGGGTGAAGACTAACATCTGCCTGGTCCTGTGCTACAGCACTGAGAGCAAAACAGTGATGATGTCCTGCTCACGTGCTCACCACAGCCCAGCTAGCCTCAAGTAGCAAGTCTTTGATCCTCAAATGCATTGCTCCCAAAGGCAAGCCCAGTGGGTGAACCACACTCGTGCAGCTGGAGATGTCAAATTGTACTACATGCAGTGTCATCACTGGGTAGATTTTGCTCCACCTGCCTGAAAAAAAGCCAGCTCTGGGGCAGATCTGGAGGATATTTCACGTGACATGGCTCTGCCATGTGGTGGTCACACTGATGTGGCCATACCAGTTTGGTCAATGCAGGCTGCAGTCACTGTGTTTAGTGGGGGAAAAATCCTGCTGCCTCCCATTTCTCCCAGGGACACAGTGGAAGGTTTCCATCTGCTAGGTGTTCCAGAGTAGCACCCTTGAGGTGCTTCCTCCTGCAGGTTAGGTCTTTCCTCTCTCCTCTTATTGTTACTGCTCTAATACAAAATGAAGGCGAAGGATTAAGTTAATTCTCTAATGGTCACAATCTCCTTCTCCATGAAACTAGTTCAGAACAAGGGCAATAACTTTGAGGATCACAAGTGCAAATTCTGCAAGCACTGGATGCTTTGGTGCTCCCAGAGGGTCACTCCACATTTCACCCCTCATGTAACTAGGAGCAGAATGCATCTCGTTGCTCAACAGCCTGGAAACATCTGCTTTTAGATCAGGCATAAACTTCAGCCTGTTTTCTGCAAGCTTAAAGCTACAAGTCAGCTCAGGTCAGAAAGTGCCCCTGAAGCAGGCACCTCAATGCTGAACCACTCATTTTGCTCTGTGGAAGACAGTGGAAGGCCTGTCTGGAAAACTAACAGGAGGCTAAAAAAAAGGATTCCTTTGAAGTTGTTCCCTGCTATGCACAAGATATACTCTGAGTAAGAGGAGGCAGTAAGCACGGACCTTTCTATAGCTGTGAAGAAACTGCTTCCCTGGAGAGAAAAAGAGCTTGGTGACAACTGACTCCCTGGAAGGAGATGCTGGGATGCAGGCTGCAAGGCAGGAAGGCATCAAGCCCTCTTCCCTCTGGAGGTGGGCATCAGTCCCACATGGCCAAGCTCCCTCCTTCCCCGGGCACTCATCCCAGGTGTATTGTGACATCTCATGCCTTTCAGAGGAAGCACTTGTAGGTGAGTTCGACACAGACTTCAGAAAGGCTGGTCAGTCTACCTTGAAAAATTCAAAGCAAGCATGGTTTCCTTCAGATATGAGACAGAAGCCTCAGCTCTTATTTTTGAGTGAAAGGATAGCATTTTAATTTGACAGAGACCGACAGATGCACAGACTAGACTGAAAGCAAAACACAAAGCTGATGTCCAGAAATTCTTGATCACAACAGTATGTGGAGAGATCTGGTTTACAAAACTTCAGGAAGAGCAGCCACAAACCCATGATTTACGCTTCACAGGAACTGCTGTTTTTTGAAATTTGGTTTCTGACTGAACTAATGTCTTGCAAACCAGAAATTCAGAGAAAATTTCACTTTGGCAACTATAATATGCAGTGTTAACAAAACAGTATCTGTTCCTGGTAGCTGCTCAGTGTAATTGATACAAGCCGCAGTGAAGCAGACAGAAATGTGTATTCCTCCCTTGGATTCCCTGCTCAGCATCTCCAGTTAAATTCAGGCTCCTGGATTTTCATGTACCTATTCGCACAGACACTCTTGCAGCCCCTGTATTGCTGATTATCCTGGAGACAGGGACTCTGAGGCACAGTCCTGAGGGAGTCACTACTGTGGGGCTCAAGAGACACATACCCTTAAATAAAGTCTTCCAGCTTTGGACTGGTTTCCTTGTGTGTCCACCCAGACTTATAGCATCTGGGATGACCACTGAGAGGAGTAGTATTATCTGAATTCTCCCTACCAAATACTCCCTTCTTTCTTTTTCTTTTAAGTCCTGGAGCTGCAGACCACCCCTGTCCTTGACAGTCAGGATTCCTGTAAACATTGCATTTCTGCAAAAGTATGTTCAGTTCAGAAGTGTCAAATGAAATGCTGGTGGATCAGCTAATCATTTGATTTCTTCTGCAAGGCTTTATTTTACCAGGACATTTACAACAGGGCCTGGGATACCTAGGTCCAATTCAGATTAGCTAGCTGGGCTGCCCCATGTTTTCCTTGAACTCCTTTGATGACCCACAGAAACAATTGCTATCATTGCCTTTTTGTTTCTTTTTGGTGCTTAAGAGTACCTCCCATGAGATGGACACCATGAACTAGACATCAGGGGTAAGCACTGTGAGCTCACCAATATTTCTCTATTCCTGCTGTTACATCTGTCTCCAGTCTTTCCTTTACTACTTTCTCTTTGAGTTTTGATGACTGTGCACTCAACAGGCTGTCACTGAATGGGAGGTGTTAGACCCAGCACAACCCGTTTATAATCTTCTGACTTCTGGTCAAGATGAAACAATTATGTATAATACATACAGTATTCCCAGTGGGAATCTGTTACTTCCCATTATCCTTGACATCTGGTATAACTGAAGCCTAGATTGATGGCTCTGGAATTGGGCCTCTAGGCTATCACTTTCTTATAGGTTTATAGATATTTTCTGTTTTTTCTTTAAAATCCTTCTTAACACTAATCTAAAAGATTGGTCTCTCCTACAGCAGAACAAGAATGTTGTTGGCCAGGTCAGACCAGGATAGCTAGAGAAAGATATACTGTGTGCCTGGTGTTTCCAACACACAGTCAAGAACTTTCCATGATCACTTGCAAAGTGGATAGTCCAGAGAGTCCCAGGATAACACCGTCCTGAGTCATTGAGTTCACATGGTGCAGCACAAAACTACAAAATTACAGCCCAGCCCCAGGAGACAGAGGATCCTCTTGTTAGGGCTAATTGTGTGAAATCAGTGCCAGACTGCTCCCATGCTTGAGTAGTGCCAGATACATGCCAGTTCCTGATGAGCAGTGAGCACCTTAATTTGTACATACTGGAATGATGCAATTTTTTGCAATACCTTCTCCTGCATGTTTCTCATTCCAAAAGCCAGTAGGTGAGATCAAACCCACAACAGAACTGAATGCCAGACAACTTCTACAGGCAGATGAGGTCTGAGGAATGGGCAGGGCACAAGGGGAAAGAAGAGAAGAAAATTAGATGGTGGGCACCCTAACACTAGCAGCAGCAGGTGATGTTTAGCAGTTGCTGCTGTGAGACGAGAGCCCTTCATTAGTGATAAAGGGCAGGAGCATGGGGGTCCACAGCCAGCCTGGCTTTGGGTTTTGACATTGTGTCCCTAAGTAGTGGCCTTTTCCTCTCATTTGTTTCCCTCAGTACTTGAAAGCTGCCGTCTCTGAAGGAATAACTGGACATCCTGAGCTTTTTTCTCTTTAGCAATACCATTTGAAATTGTTGTTATTTCTTGTATCAGATTGTCTGGTAATCCTTATTCAGAGAGTGGCTGAAAGGAAGTGATGTCCTGGGACGCTGTTTGGGGCAGTCATCTGATTTCAGCTAGATAACTTAGGTGTTAATTAGTGTTCAGTGGTAAATCCTCCATAATATCCTTTATCCTGGCTGGCTGTCAGGACATATAATTCGTGACACCACGATTTCTGTTAATGCATCACAGTTTGTTAAAGCAGGTGAGTAAGAAGCAGTACGAGAGAGGGAAAACATGGTGGGATGATCAATATAACTGATCCTATGTTTTGTGCCCTTTGCCAAATCATTGCGGTCAAAAACAGGAGTGGGGAGGGACCCACATCTCACACAGTAAGCAAATGAGTTATTTGCACTACTGTTATCTACCTGGCTAATTGATGGTAGTTAGGATTCTAATTTATGTCAGTAAGGTATGAATTAATTTTGTAATTTTGGAGGCTACATTGAACAAATACATGATAGATTTTAGGAGGGATCCAGTTTTGTGCAAGATCTCCACAGTTCATAGAATCATAGAATCATAGAATGTTTTGGGTTGGAAGGGACCTTTAGAGGTCATCTAGTCCAACCCCCCTGCACTGAGCAGGGACATCTTCAACTAGATCAGGTTGCTCAGAGCCCCGTCCAACCTGACCTTGAAGGTTTCTAGGGATGGGGCCTCCACTACCTCTCTGGGCAACCTGTTCCAGTGCTTCACCACCCTCAGTGTAAAAAATTTCTTCCTTATATCTAGCCTAAATCTACCTTCCTTTAGTTTAAAACCATTACCCCTTGTCCTGTCACAACAGGCCTTGCTAAAAAGCCTGTCCCCATCTTTCCTATAGGCCCTCTTTAAGTACTGAAAGGCCGCAATAAGGTCTCCCCGCAGCCTTCTCTTCTCCAGGCTGAACAGCCCCAACTCTCTCAGCCTGTCCTCGTAGGAGAGGTGATCCAGCCCTCGGATCATTTTCGTGGCCCTCTTCTGGACCCGCTCCAACAGTTCCATGTAGTAGTTCCATTTCCAGTAGTGCAAATAACTCATTTGCTTACTGTGTGAGATGTGGGTCCCTCCCCACTCCTGTTTTTGACCGCAATGATTTGGCAAAGGGCACAAAACATAGGATCAGTTATATTGATCATCCCACCATGTTTTCCCTCTCTCGTACTGCTTCTTACTCACCTGCTTTAACAAACTGTGATGCATTAACAGAAATCGTGGTGTCACGAATTATATGTCCTGACAGCCAGCCAGGATAAAGGATATTATGGAGGATTTACCACTGAACACTAATTAACACCTAAGTTATCTAGCTGAAATCAGATGACTGCCCCAAACAGCGTCCCAGGACATCTCCCCTCAGTGCCGTTGGGGCTTCTCATTGTTCTTGGGAGGTCAAGTAACCACTGATGGAACCAGATGAAATAGCAGTGCTGAATGGCACAGGCAGCACCAACAACATAGAAAATTTTGCTGAACATGTTTGCCTGTATTTCCAGGATGCTTCCCCCAGGAGATGGAAACAGCTACTTGCTTCTGAAGTTTGATACTGTTCTACTTGAGTCATCTAAATTTGCTCTATACATTGCCATGTTTTTGCACCCAGTTTCCACTGATTGTTTCCTTTCACTGTCCACACAAATAATTACACATATATTTATTCACTCACGGCAGCCTGTTTTGTTGGAATTGTCTACTTGTGAGATTGGCATTCTCCCACACTCTAAAACTCTGTATTTTTTCCAGCAGCTCTATTTATTCCAAGATACTGTTCTGTCAGTCTATACTTACACTGCTTTAATATTTTTCAAAACATTTGATTATGTTTGCAATAAAGTTTGGAATGTGAAAGAGAATCAAAAGAGGCCAATATAATTTTCTGCAACACATATAGAGCCATCATCTGTTATTGGTACTCTTTACATGGCTATGATTCTCATAAGAAGCCACTTGAAATACTGTATTTATTTTGACATGAGGTTACAGTAGAAAGAGTTAAGAAAACAGAAATAAATTTGATATGCTAGGTGATGGGAGCTGGAGAAACTGGTGACTAAAAGAGGCACTATACCCCACATCTCAGATACATCTTTCAGCAGTCCAAATAACAAAACAGCCTGCAGATATTTTTATTAGCCCTTGAGCAAAGGTGCAAGCATATGTGGCTAACACAAAGATCACCTCTGGTCACAGTAAGTTTATATCACAAATATTCCAATTAAGAAAATAAGAAAACAGGATGTATAATTAGACTTAAATATAGATACATCCAAACTCGTGTAAACACAGAAATGAATAATTAGTGCGTGGTGTGGCAGTGGACACACTGCTCCAAAAACTAGACACTGTACTATTGTCCATTTCCTAAAATCCTGATTTTACAAAGATTTAGGCACTGGAAGTAGAAAAACAGGTCTATGCTCCAGTTCGCCTTCCCGAAAGTCACCATTCAGGATTCCACCTAACTCTCAACGCACCCACAGCTCAATGTTTACAACTTTCAGGTGTCTTGGATAGCTGGTCCCCTCCTCTGCCTGTGCCCAAGATGAGCATCATGTAGCCGATTTCGTTTCCAAAATTGCATAGAACCAGAGCTGGACAAAACTCATGCCTAAGACCCGTAAGCGACTCCACACAACAGGAATTTCAGAACAAGGGGCTGATGCCCTCTTCCCACTCAGTGCTCTAAATCCACCAAAACCATCAGATTACAGAAAAGATTGAGCAGGTATAACCTTCAAGCCTCCTGCTGAAGCTGAAGCAGAGAAAAGTCAAGTTGTACTGGAAGAGTGGAAGAAGGTAAGAAATATTTTAGACCCTAGTAGGAATGGCCCACTCCTGGGAAAGAGAAACGTCAATTCCAGTGTCTTGATCCATGAGATATTTTTCTCTCCTCATCCAATGACTCAATAACATGAAACATAGTCTACCCAAGTAGTTGATTTTCACTGGCATTAGGCAATATCTTGCTTAGGTGATGCTGAAAATAACATTTGGCATCTCCGTGCACTTTAGATCTGCAAGTGCCCTTGAAAATCCAGACCAGTTCATAGAATCACAGAATGGTTTGGGTTGGAAGGAATGTTTAAAGATCATCTAGTCCAACCCCCCTGCCAGGGGAAAGGACATCTTTCATTAGATCAAGTTGCTCAAAGCCCTGTCCAACCTGACCTTGAACACTTCCAGTGATGGGACATCCGCAGCTTCTCTGGGGAACCTGAGTTCCAGTGTCTCACCACCCTCATCATAAAAAATTTCTTCCTTATGTCCAATCTAAATTTACCCTCTTTCAGTTTAAAACCATTGCCCCTTGTCCTGTCACTACAGGCCTTGGTAAAAAGTCTCTCTTTGTCTTTCTTTTAATCCTCTTGTCCTAGTTTCGGCTGGGATAGAGTTAATTTTCTTCCTAGTAGCTGACATAGTGCTGTGTTTTGGATTTAGTTTGAGAATAACTTTGATAACACGCTGATGTTTTAGTTGTTGCTAGGTAGCGCTTACACTAGTCAAGGACTTTTTCAGCCTCCCATGCTCTGCCAAGTGCACAAGACACTGGGAGGGGGCAGAGCCAAGATAGTTGATCCAAACTGGCCAAAGGGATATTCCATACCCTATGATGTCATGCTCAGTATATAAACTGGGGAGAGTTGGCCAGGAGGCTGCGATCACTGCTCAGGAACTGGCTGGGTATCGGTCAGCGGGTGGTGAGCAATTGCACTGTGCATCACTTATTTTGTAATTTTGTATATTATTATTACTNTGCTCTCAGAGTTGTGCTTGCTCTCAGAGTTGTGCTATCTAACACCTCACTTGCCGTATGCATTCCCTGTGGTGCTGTTTATCACCTCTGGGAGCTGGATTAAAGTTATCGCTTTGCTGTGCTGTGTAACGCTGGCTTATGGTATGATAAAATTATCGGTCATGAGATTGTACTCAGCACTGCCATCATTCCTGTACTTCAGGAGCTTCAGGAGCCATTTCTCTTAAACTATTAATAATTACAGTTTTTACCTCTTCTTCTCAGAGAACTGATCTGTGGGGGAAACAGAGGGGGACACTTTCCCTTGCTTCTTCACCATCCCTTTCTCCTTCAGGCTAGTTACAAAGGTTCTTGAGAATTTTGAATATCCTTGGGATGTCCAAACCAGCATGCTCCTACTGCTATGTCTCCTGAATGTCGTTCAGGTCTTGTTTAGGGTTAAACAACTATTTGAGAATATCATCCAAAGGCCAACCCCCGCGATGGGCACTGCGGCCACTCCAACCCCTGCAACAGGCATTGCGGCTACTCAAACCTTGGCGATAGGCACCACAACTACTCCAACCCCCGTGGTATGCACTGCGGCTACTCCAACCCCTGTGACAGGCACTGTAGCTACTCCAACCTCGGCAAAAGGCAATGCAGTTACTCAAAACCCTGTGACACGCACTGCAGCTACTCAAACTCCAGCAACAGGCACTGTGGCTGAACTAGAGAACCAACCTGTGCTGGTATCAGTCACCCCTATACACAAGAAAAAATACACAAGATCGAATGCATAACAGGGCCAGTAGCTTGGATTTGGAGGGTAGGGAAGCCAAGCAGCTGGGATCCCTGTCTAGGGAAGGGGACATTGACAAAGTGATTTGAAAAGGGGCACAAGCCCTCAGCCTCTGGAGGCGGCTCCTGTCAGGCATGAAGGAAATGTATCCCTTCAAGGAAGATGTTATATGTCACCAAGGCAAGTGGACCACCATGGAGAGAGGTATCCAGTACCTCAGGGAATTAGCCATGCTGGAGGTGATTTATGATGACCTGGACAACACGCAGTTATCCAAAGATCCAGATGAAGTCAGATGCACATGACCCATGTGGCAGAAGTTTGTATGGAGTGCACCATTGTCATATGCAAACTCATTGGCAGTAATGACATGGAAAGATGGAGAGGGAGAAATGGTAGATGAATTGGCTGGCCAACTCCGGCAATACAAAGAAAGTCTCTCTTCCTCCCTCTGGAGCCTGTGTCTCAGCTGTGGAAAGACTGTCCGAAAAACTGACCCAAGAGTTCCAGCAACTCAAAGAGGATATGTCCCACTCCCCACCTGCACGGACCGGTATCTCAGCTATTAGGAGTCAGCGTTCCTCTACCCAAGGGAGAGGATATAGTGGATACACATGATGGGCCACCCTGTGGTTTTACTTGTGTGACCACGGAGAGGACATGACGAAGTAGGATGGAAAACCTACCTTGACCCTAGAGGCCAGGGTATGTGAGTTGCAAGGAAAAACAATCACAAAAGGGGGTTCTTCCAGGAAAATTGCTGCTCCAGTTTCCAGTGGGCAATTCCCCAGACAGAGTAGAAGGGCTGATCGTACTTTTGATCTTAATGAAGGCACTCCTAACTCATATGTGCAAGAAGTGGGTAATGAATACTATGCCCAGTTTTAAAGGCACCCTGCCTCCAGCCAGGTGGAGGAAAGGGACAACTGGGTTTACTGGACTGTGTGGATTTAATGGCCTGGCACATCAGACCCACAGGAATATAAAGCTCTAGTGGACAGCAGTGCACAGTGTACCCCAATACCATCAAGCTATAGAGGGGCAGAATCTATCTGTATTTCTGGAGTGACAGGGGGATCCCAACAGCTCACCGTATTGGAGGTTGAAGTGAGCCTAACCGGGAATGAGTGGCAAAAGCACCTCGTTGTGACTGGCCCAGAGGCTCCATGCATCCTTGGCATGGACTACCTCAGGAGAGGGTATGTCAAGGACGCAAAAGGGCACCCGTGGGCTTTTGGAGACGGAGGAAATTAAATACCTGTCTGTCTTGCCCAGTCTCTCAAAGGACCCTTCTACTGTGGGGTTGCCGAGGGTCGAAGAACAACAGGTGCCAATCGCTACCACAACCCACAACAGTGCACTGGCAGCAATATCGCACCAACCGAGACTCTCTGATTCCCATCCATAAGCTGATTCATTGACTGGAGAGCCAAGGAGTGATCAGCAAGACTTGCTCACCCTTTAACAGTCCCATATGGCCAGTGCAAAAGGCAAATGGAGAGTGGAGATTAACAGTAGACTATTGTGGCATGAATGAAATCACACCACTGCTGAGTGCTGCCATGCCAGACATGCTAGAACTTCAATACGAACTGGAGTCAAAGGCAGCCAACTGGTATGCCACAACTGATACCGCTAATGCATTTTTCTCAATCCCTTTGGTAACAGAGTGCAGGCCACAGTTTGCTTTCACTTGGAGGGGCGTCCAGTACACCTGGAATTGACTGCCCAAGGGGTGGAAACACAGCCCTACCATTTGCCGTGGACTGATCCAGACTGCACTGGAACAGGGNTGGACTGATCCAGACTGCACTGGAACAGGGTGAAGCTCCGGAACATCTGCAGTACATTGATGACATCATCATATGGGGCAACACAGCAGAAGAGGTTTTTGAGAAAGGGGAGAAAATAGTCCAAATCCTTCTGAAAGCCAGTTTTGCCATAAAACACAGTGAGGTCAAGGGATCTGCACAGGAGATCCAGTTTTTAGGAA